>JACEIK010004180.1:43124-141045 GCA_018107945.1 Datura stramonium | reverse complement strand
ATGTATATCTAAAAAATCCAATTTTGATTTTGAAAAGGAAAGAAATTGGAAAGTTGTGAATTGGTAGGATATGATCTCTTCTTAGTTTGGTAAATTGAGATTTGATTTACATTTAGAATCGAAATATATTTGAAAGTCTTATTAGTCAATTAAGGAATCAGTTTTGTATGGCTAGAACATGAAATTCTTTTATCACAGAAATGCAGATTGAAGGTTCATGATTCTTAAGTTGGGTAGGAGACGAAAGTTCCAATCCATAGGCAATAATTCTTGACTAGCAACCGAAGGAAAGATTAACTGAATTGAATCGAAATATATTTGAAAGTCTTATTAGTCAATTAAGTGAATCTAGCTTTGTATGGCTAGAACATGAAATTCTTTTATCAAGGTAAATGCAGCATTGAAGGTTCATGATTCTAAGTTGGGTAGGAGACGAAAGTTCCAATCCATAGGCACTAATTCTTAACTAGCAACCGAAGGAAAGATTAACCGAATTGTATCAAATTAATTCCCTCGCATGTCTGCTTTAACCTCAAATAAATTTTGCTCATTACTATAGTTCGATCACTTTATAATTTTGTCTTAGATTCGTGATGATTAGAAACTAAACTCTCAAAATCTTATTTAATTTGTTGTCTCATTCTTAAAGATCTAGCTTATTAACACTTGCTGATTATTACCTTAGTTCAGTCCCCGTGGGATCGATACTTGACTTACTTGGCCATTTTACTACTTGTTCGACCACGTGCACTTGTGTGTAAGCGCCCAAACGCCCGAACAAGTTTTGGGCGCGTTGCCGGGGACTCGGCAATTGGTGAAAGTTATTTTCTGTTGTTAGTTTACAATTTCTATATAAGTGTCGATAACTTGATCTTAGCCTGTATTTTGAAGATATTGAATTCTTGTGAACACCGATAAGAGATCAAGAGCCGGTGGATTCATACTTTGGGAGCTTCAAAGACAATTCCATCATAAAAAAGAGAAGCCTGAGAAGAAGTTGCAAATGCTAAGACTGCATAACTCGAGCAACAACAGAATCACCACTTGTGAGGCGTGTTAGTGCCCGAGGAAATGGCAACAGGGGCCGATTCGCGAAGTGGCAATCCCATGCTAACAATGTTACATAAAGTATTCAGCTCCGAGCCAAAAGTGAGGTTTCGAGCTTAAACAGAATACGGTGCTACGCACACCTGCACCACAGTGTCTCCTCACAAAGATCCACCCTAAGAAAAACAAAGCAAGACTTAGAAGTCGATTCTAAGTTTTAAACAATGATAGGGGGAGAATTCATATCAAGCTAAAGGTTTAAATCTATGTTACTGGATTGTTCGGCCATCACCACCCAACGATGTGCCGGGGTGCATACTTACCGAGGGTTTGGAAACCTCACACAAAATTTTTCTAGACTCAAAGAAATTGGGACAAGCATTAGAAAAGACTTATTAGGAGTCAGATACTTTGTTAAATCATATTTCGCTGAAATACAAAGTGGAATGCGGACTCTTCACAGGGGGAACAAGGAAATTACAGAGTCTTCAAGTGACGGTTTAAAGCTATCATCACACGTATAGCCGCGCTGGGTAAAATCAACCAACACCCACTTCAACAAACATGAGCTTGAATCAACCTCAATCCCCACCAATGTAGTGTCAGCAGATTTGGTGAAGTATGCGGCAAGAATGAACACCTACCGAGTGTTGTGGTGCAACCGCATTCACAAAGGAACTTTGTTGGTACTGTGACAAGAAATAATCACCAATAGTACGGGCAACAATTACCACCGAATTGGAGGAATCAATCAATTTCTCTTGGGGTAGTAACAACCATCAAGGGCGCAGTTCGAACTGGGTGCGCAGAGAAATCAAGGAGGGCGCAGAACTATCAATTCCCACACAGAGGGAAACAATGCACCTCCACCACCCACCAAAGATTGAGGAAATGTTTAAAACAATGTTAGCTAACCAAGCTCAAATGCAAAAGCTGACTATGTGAAATTGGCAACAGCATATAAAAAAATCCAAGCATACAAAGTTGCTAGAGTACCAAATAGGAAAACTAGCTGGAGCTTAAAACACTGTGCCAAGAGGGAGGACAAATGAGTGACACCGACCCGAATCCTGCTGTGTTAACGTGAAGGGACTACAAGGAGTGGTGGCATAACTCAAAGAGGCGGAACTGTAAAGACCACCTCAAGCAATGAGTGAGAGAAACATAGGGAAACATGATGATGAGAGGGGGAAGGAGAAGGCATCCGAAGTAGAAAGACCACCGCAAAGACCACCACCCCCGGCTCAAAAGATTAAAGAAACACAAGGAGGAAGCTTGTTTCAAAATTTACGGAGGTGCTTAAATAGGTACACATTAATTTACTCGTTGATGTTTTGCAGAGGCCAAATATGCAAAGTATATCAAGGACATCATAATGCAATAAAAGCATTGATTGAGTATGCTACTGGTGCTTATCGAGGAGTGCACTTCCCTGACATACAAACAGCTGCCAACAAAGCTCAAGGACCTATGGAGCTTTACAATTCGATAAAAATTGGGCAAAGTATCCGAGCTCGCGGACTATGCGATTTGGGAGAGAGCATTAACTTGATGCCGACATCGGTGTTCAAGAAGTTGGGGTCAAGCGCCCTAGACCAACTAGGGATAATTCAATTATAATTTGAAGAAAATAATAGATTTATACTAAATAAGTAATTCTAAGATTAAAATAGCAACACCCAATCAAATTTAGCCTCTATCATGCACACACCCCTAGCAAGATGTTTAGCTACTCATGGATGAAGAGAGAGATTATATTAATAAATAAAATCATACCATTCATCATCAAGAGTATATTTCAAGCTCAAGTTTGTTCTTCAATGGAGGTTTTTACCTTAATGAGGAACAAGAAGATGAAGAAAAACTCTAACTTTTTTTCTCTCTTCCTCCCTCTGCCCTTCTTCTCCTAGAAAGTCAAAATAATACACCAATACTTAATGAATGGAATATTTGGTACTTTACAAGGAATGCATGTAAATAGGTTAAAGTTACTCCTCTTTTTCCTATGCTAGACAATTTTATCCCTTTGATGACAGCCTCATCATGTGAAACACCAACATTTTCCCTTGGCAGCACTGGCAGGCGCCGCTTGTTCGCAGCTGTGGGTTAGTAATTCCAAGTGTGATCCAACACCGGCACTCTGCATGCGCAGTGTGCCATCGACTCCTAGTAGTTCCCTTTCTATGTTTTTCCGCCGTATTTTGAGGTGTGTCAACCTTCGGAAATGGTCCTTGTAATACCCCAAAAGTCCTTAGGATTAGACTCGAGGGTTCAAGCAGAGAAAATAGGAAAATGCTGCCCAAGTCATAGACGAGTTTTCTAGCGACCGTGGAGGAGACTTTTACAGTTTAAATGTTAGTTAAGTCTTAGTCCATAGTTAAATCCTTTTCAAAAGATCTCTTAGTAATGCCAAATTACCGCCCTTGACTATAGCCGCCCTGAGGAGTATCGTAACACTGTATATTAGCTTATCAAGTTGTTCTTTAGATGGTTACAATGCTTTCAAACAAAGTGCTTCCGCGCATTTGAATACTAATTTCTATTTATCGTGTCCTTTCGATTTCGTGTGGTACTTCCGCATAAGTATCTCTCGACTTAGTCTAGACATTAGTTTTGAGCCACGCCTTAGTAGTCACCTAAGTAGTGATTTCTAGTGGGAGTAGGACTTAGCACCAAGGCTGTGGTTTAACAAGACCTGTGTTCCTAGAACTACGTTGCCACTATAGGTTTTATCCCTAATGTACATCAAAGGATTCAGCCTGGGCTATCATACCCCGCAAGGTATATAGGGTCTTATCGATGGAGTGTATAAATCGGACTCCACATTTAGCTCACGGTTACATTACCTGCGAGTAGTTGCTACCAAAATATAGTACAATACCACTTGTTAGAACAATCTAGTCTTAGTTTTTAGTTTCAACTCACGATTTAGGACGTGTTTTTACCGTCGCCCAAGTGCTTATGCTTACGTACACTGTTACAGTATATCTTAGAACTTATCAATTATTAGTTGGTCATTTATGTTATTTCAGTTAAGTTGTTTACTCCATGCTTTTCTTACATCTCGCATACTCAATACATTTAAACATTGATGCATATTTCCGTGCGTATCATATTTTGGATACAGTGCATGTTCTTAGTCACACAAATGGCTAAATAGTTCCCCTCGGGATATTTTAGTAGCATTATCTTGGTGAGTCCTCATCTTTTGAGGATGAGTTTTTAGTTCTATTTTAGTTTCTTTGCTCTCAAATTTTAGAGTTAGTCAGCTTGTCCTAGCAACTCGTCGCTCTTAGTTAGCTCGTGACTTGGTATTGTTCATCTTGGTTTTGCATTAGTTGCATAAGGCCCGGCATTTTATCTTACTGCTTATCTTATAAACGCCTTATTCAACTATAATTCCATCTTCCATTATGTTATTTTTGTTTACTAGTATGATGTTGTCAAGGGTTGGCTTGGGGTCACTAGCACCAAGTACCTGTGGTCAAGGCCTAGGATGTAGACTAGTCATGACAAACTTAGTATTAGAGCCCTAGGTTTAGAGAATCAGGATTTTTGAAAGTCGCATTGAGTAGAGTCCGCTTATGGGTGTGAAGAGCGCCATACTTCCCGAGGGGAAAGCTCTAAGGCATTATTAGGAAAATCCTATTTTGTTCATACTCCTTATCGTGGCTGAGCTTAATCCAAAAAAATGTCCTCCTTACTCGTGGCTCCATTCTTTATGAAATCATGCCTCCAAAAGAGGGAATGATGCAACCTGGCCACCCCACCAAATCCGCAGCCCTCAGACAATCAAGTGTCCTCTGCACTCAAGAGGCAATTCAAATGTTGGCTGAAATGTGACTAACCAAGTGAACCACAGTGGTTTTGAATGTGAACAAGTCTCGGCAATAGTTGCCAGAGTTTGGGATTTCACTCCGAACGAACCTCCAACTTTTCATGGATTTAATGTGGGGAGAGGACCCGCAGAGTTCATGGATAAGGTAAAAGATCACAACATCATAGCCGTACTTCTATGTAGAGGCCGATCCGGTTGCCTACAAGTTGAAAGGGTGGCTCAGATCTGGGTACAAACAATGGAAGGAGCGGAGGTTGACCTAAGTAGGATCGCAGGAGTGGGATGAGTTTTTATGGGTATTTCTGATAGATTCTTTTCCTCGGGAATTGAGGGATGCCAAGCTGCCGAATTTATGAACGTGAGATAGAATAATAGGACAATGGAAGAGTATGCATTGGAGTTCACTTCGAATGTCGGGTATATGCTCCAGAGATGGAAACAGCCGAGGGCTCATATGCTCAAATTTGTAAATGGAGTTTCAGATCTCGGTACTTAAGGAATTCGTAACCGCGATGATGATCAGAAGACATTAACCTCTAGCCGCATCTTTCATACCCAAATGTATAGAGCTGAAAAGTTGAAGGATATAGAGAGGGAAACAAGCTGCCAAAACAAGTTAGTTTGAATATGGCCAGCCAGAGGTCGTGCGGTGATAGTCGACCACAACAAGAACAGAGACCTTTAGCAATCTACACTGGGCCAGTGCTCCTCCTTTTCGGCCTCGCAAGGACTACAAGGTGAAACATTAGGATCCCAAATTCCAGAGTCACGTCTCCAATACCCTCTCATTTCCAGCCTTGTCCTAAATGTGGCAAGGACCATCAGGGAGTGCCGCTTAGGCAGAGATGGTTGTTTTGGGCGTGGCTAATTGGGTCATAAATTGAGAGATTGTCCACACCGGATGGGGAAAGGCTCACCCACTACCTCAACAACCCCAATAGGTTCCCCAACTTAGTAGGGTACTACTGTGCACGGATGGTGGTTAGTGCCAAACCGTTTTTATGCTTTTTCCTTTCGTCAAAGAGCAGGAGAACTACTCCGACATTGTCAGCTGGTGCATGTTACGCCTTTTCCCTCTAGATGTTTATTACCTACTAGATCCAGGAGCCACTTTTTGTTTGTGTCTCCTTACACAACTATTTAGCTAGATATCAACTATAAGTCCTCTCAAGTGTGTAATCAGTTTTTCTAGTCTCTACTTCCAAATGGCGAAGAAGGCTACCAGTGATATGTTAAACCGGCCAATCTCTGTTGAGTAAAGTCATCCTTAAATGATTCAGTAGAGCTAGACATCATCGACTTCGACCTCATTCTTGACATGGATTTGTTACATTCCATTATGCCCCGCCTCAACTGCAGAACTTAGTGGTCAAGTTTGGGCTTCCCGACGAGCCATTTTTAAAAAGGAAGGGTAGTGTTTAAAGGTCATGGGTCGATTTATTTCCTACCTTATTCCCAGAAGATGATCTCCAATGGTTTCCTCTATCACATGTTAGGTCAGTTCCAACTCTTAGACCCCGACTATTTAGCAGTTCATGCTAAGCGCCGAATTCCCCGATATCTTTCCCGAAGATCTTCCCAAAGTCACTCTCGGAAAGGTGAGATAGACTTCAAGATAAGCCTTCTGACACTCCAACCCATCTCTATTCCTCCTGGCGTAATGGCTTTGGCAAAAGAGCTTAAGGAGTTGAAGGAATAGCCGAAAGACCTTCCCGGGATAAGGGTTTCATCATACATAATTGTAACGACCCGAACGTAGACCCCGATCGTAACATGTGGGACAAGGAGCCCCGAGAGACTCTGCCCCCATGGAATAATCATTCATCTAACTTTATTTCACTTAAAGAGGAATACTAAACATGCAACGTAGCGGAAACATAAACGTAACATAGCATAACATAAAAATCGAGAAGTACTACACATACATATCGGCTGAGTAGTACATACGGCCCGAAAGCCTCAATCATGTAAGATGGGTTGATGGGACAACATCCCTAACTAACCCGGAAAAATGAAAACAAAAGAACATCATCAATGTCTAGACATATGACCCATGGAACATGAGGACTCACCAACAAAGCCGTAGCCAACTTGAGATGGACTAATGATGGAGATGAGCTTGAGAATCGGGTCTTGTGGTCATAAAACGATACAACATAGAAAGTATGGGTCAAGACACGGAATGTATCGAGTATTCAAGGTAAGTAAACGGACATTAAAAATATTTAAAACTCATAAAATGAACATAAGGTAGGAAATCATGCTCATAATATAAATTTCATAATATAAACATATGCTCAAGGTTTTGAAACATTAGTAATAAGGGTAATCGTAATCATAATCATAAGAGAAAAGTTTTATTGAACTTGACCGAGCCAATATACATAATCATAAACATGCAACTGCGAGGAATACCGGGAGATTCTCTTAACCGACATACCCTATATGAGAACACATGAAGCTCAATTGTAACCTAGCCTGAGGGTGTTCAAACTTTGCCAAGGGTAGGACCAAGGAATGTAGTGATATCACCAAGAAAGGGCCATTTGGCCTGGGAAAGTCCTATGAAGTCCTAAACATACCTACTATAAGTAATGTAGTTTAAGTAGGTCCTGGAAGAACTGTTTTGAATATCCAAGAGGAATCGAGAAAATGGAGGTGATGAGGCCTAACTTCTTCTTGAGATAAAGATCAATCTATGATGTTTGAAGAGGGTGAGGAATTAGGCTAGCTAATCCCTTTAATCTCGACCTCCTTAAGGAAGCCCAAACACCAGTTATTTAGAGTTAGAAGCATAGGAGCTTACCAAAATGCCTCCAAACCGCCGAATAAAGACTCCGAACTGGAAGTTGCAAAGAACAGACGGGTCGTTGGTTGTTACAACGGCCCATTCCGAGGTCCGTTCTTGCACTTCACACAATGAACTGGCAACTTTTCATTCCAACTCCGATTGATTTAAAGGTCGATGCATTGGTTAAGACTTAAAGGGATTCCATTTAGGTGATAAATCATCCATAAACTTTTTTCTAAAATGATAACAATGGTTTTTGAATTTGACCTTTGTGAGAACTATACGAACACTCAATCGGTAAAGGGGCTCTCAACTCAACTTTGTGCTAGAGATTCTCTATTACCATAATTTTCATGTAATGCACTTCTTATACTTAAGAATTGATATTAACACCTTGCTTTCATAAATTCTCACCAGCTTGGCCCATCCATATACCTGCAACAGTTATGAACTTGTTCTGAGATTTTCAACTAAATCAGAAGAACCAACGACCCATCCAACGGACTGTGGTAACAAACAACGAACTATTGGTTTCCCCTCATTCTTCCATCAAAACTTGTCTATTCATTTCCACACTACAAATAACGACCGGTTCCAATCAAGCCATGGTTCGCACAATCCCCATGGGTTCTAGGAAAATTTTGACTGTCCTCTCTCGTGATGAAACCACCTAGTACTTCTAACTAATTTGCTGATTCCTGCAACCAACCGCACCGAGGTTCGTTGATTGCTCCCTGCATAGTTTGCATACTGCTTTATCAGAAGTTCTCAATCACTTAGAAATTTTTGTGGTGTTACATTATCTCCTCTTGAGATCATTAATCCTCAAATGTAGATCAAGCATACCGGGAAGGCTAAGGAAGGAACTGCAAACTTCAAAATTAAACAATTGAGCCGAAAAACTGATGGAGTGACCACCTGCACTAAGATTCCTAATTGAATCAAATTCATGAACGTAGACGTGTATGTTAAGACATGAAATAACTAATATACATGAATCCTGGAGATGAAACTCAATAGAGCACTAAGGAGGAAACCGATACTCAAGCTAGAACTGAGCCGAAGGGAAAAAATACTTAGATTCTCGCCATTATCTACTTTCGCCTCCCATGTAGCTCCCTTCAACAAGATGATTTCTCCACAAAACCTTCAATCAGCTCACTTCTCATTTCTCAACTTATGAACCCGATGATCAAAGACCTCGATTGATACCCTCCTAGGTAAGCTGTCTTTCACCCCACGTTCTTATTGGAACCACTAAAGATGGATCTTTGACGCATTTTCCAACAAGGACATTAAGGAAATACCGGGATGCACCGAAACTAACTTCCGCCGGGTAGCTCCAAACTCATAGGTCACCTTTCCAACACACCCCCAAAATCCTATGGCCCAACGTGATCGGGAATAAGCTCCCTCTTTCCTAACTCAAACAATGAAGAAATCTCTACTTGCCCCCAAAACAGCTCAAGCATCAAATTATGAATTTCCTTCCATATCCCTTCTGGAATGATCAAAATCGTCAAATACGTATTCTACATAAGAAAATAAATCATGGACACTCATATTGATATACTTCTATTCCGACTCCAAGAAGTCAATCTAAAATAACCCGAGCCCTCAAGGGCAAACCCAAATCTTATTTGAAAATCATGTTACCCATAATATAAAGAACTCAAATATGAAATTTCATCATAATGGAGCTCAAATCGACTTGAATTCATCAAAATACGCCTTCTTAACTCTAGACCCAAAATCCTCACTCTTCTCCAAATCTCCTGATGCAAAATGAAAACCAATTGACGAAATCATAGAGGAATACCAAACCAAGGCTTGCATACTGCCCCTGTTAAATAGATAAAGAATTCCTAAAAATCACTCCACCCGAGATCTTAACTCCAAATTTACTCAAAAATACAAAATAAACACAATCTCAGGCAAAATACATATTTAGGTATTTATACAAAAATGTATCAACTTCTAATTTTTACTAAACACATAACTTCATCATAAAAAACTCAAAATTGTGATGATTCTTTTTCTATAGTTCCCAAATAATGATAAGGATCTACCTGCCTCCAATCGAAACTTCATTTGCACTGGGTTGTCCAAAGGAGACATCATTTTAAGCTTGCTCAAGAATTATTTGATCTTTTGTAATAAAACCAAATCTTGACTTATCGAAATAGCACCAAACTTCTCAAGATGACTCCTATAATTCATTCTTAGAATTTTGAAAACCTTCTAATAATTTTTTAATCTCAAAACTAAAATGAACCTTCTGAGTTGTCACATTTTGTGCTTAAAACTGCTTAAACACACAAAATGTTCAAATCCAACCCAAACATCCAAATCCTCCGCCACAAAAACAAATGACATACAATCAATCATAAAACATATTACGGACCTATTGAAATCATCAAATCACTAATATGAGGTCGTTTTGATCGAAAGTTGACCATGGTCAAACTTAGCTTCCTTAAAGATCATCAATCCAACCAAAGGTCTAATTCACTTATGAACACCTGATCCATGCAAACTATCCAACTAAGTCATAATTCACCATCCAAAGCTGCAAAGAACTTTTAGAAACCCAAATTTGAGCTCGCACCCGAAATGTTGACTTTGATCAAACCTCTCAAATTTCAAACCTTTCAAAAGCCGAAATCTTATCCAATCTTCAGTAGATCATCTGAAATTGTGTCATCCATCTACGCAAGTCATAAATAGAAAATAAAGATACAAAAGTTTCAAAACTAGGGAAATAGCCAAATGTCATAAAATGGCCATGTGGGTTGTTACACTTCAAGGCTTAATATAATTGTGCTTCCCTGTTCTACATACCCGACACTTAAGTGGCAGGATAGGAGTTATCCTAACTTTACACATTTTAACCATCATTTCCATCATGGGGGGAATATTAATATGGATTAGAGTAAGGAAATTATGAGAGCATGAATCATCAAGAAACCCAAGCATGGCATACATTGATATAAATACCTATCTTATGAGCCTATAAGGAAAATCTTAAGGATCGAGTCCATAAAGCCGAGGCATGCCGAGCGACATGAGATTACATATAAAAGGGACATGACATGAAGCGAGATTTATGAAATCATGGTTAAGAGTGGAATCACCATATAAATTAGTTACTTCTCATTCTATGAATCTGAGTACGAATACACGTAAGGAGTACATGGAACTTAGACATGGGCATAACAGGTTCACATACGACATGTTTAGATATCATAGACTAAGTACTAAGGACACTTGAATAAGCGGGATCGATCTCCCATGGTTACCATCCTGACTCAGAAGACTTTAACTTCAAGCAAAGGACTCCGGTCCTTCACCTTATAATCTCCCCCTTAGTTTAAAGGTCATCATTTTGAGGATTAGTCCCCTTCTTAAGGCTAGGCGTAAATCACTATCTCTTAGCTTTCCATTTGCCTCTAAGGCTATCACTTAAGGCTTCATACTTACAGCCAGATTCTTAATTATTTTGGTTCCTCACTTCAAGTTCAGAATTCTTCGCCCGAGATCTTCTTAACTCCTCAAGCAGTAGAAATGACTCAGGAGTGCCTCTTATTCCACTAGATGGCGTCATTCTTTGGAGTGTGAATACACGAGCTAGAAGGATAGAAAGATATTTCATCGCACAACATGCATCATGAAATAAGGAACATTTCCTAAACGTCTCGTAGCTCTTCTTTCATAAGTGTGCCGCTCACACATGAAAAACTCTACTTAATGCGCTCTCAGACACCAAGAGGACACTTCAAACCTATTGCGTCGATACTAAGTTTGTCACGCCCGAAAGTAGATCGAGATCATAACACGGACAAGGAGCCCCGAGAGACTCCAAGTCACCCATGGCATGAGCATTCATCTAACTTTGTTTCACTTAAAGCGAATAATAAACAAGCACATAGTGGAAACATAAACGTAATATAGCATAAGCATAAAATCGAAGTACTAGACATACATTACAGTGAAGTACATACTGGTCAAAGCCTCAATCATGTAAGATGGGCTGATGGGACAACATCCCCAACTAACCCGAAAACAAAAACAAAAGAACATCAATATCTAGACATATGACCCTTGTAACATGAGGACTTCACCAACAAAGTCAGAAGCACCTGATACCACACGGAGATGATTTGAGGGAACTTGGTCTCGTATCATGAAACGATACAATGATGGGAAAGGTGCGGCCGCACGTGAATGTACTGGTATGTGGGCAAAGAAACAGACATTTAAATATTTTAAACTCATAAATGAACATAGGAGAGGATAAATCATGCTCATAATATAAATATCGTAATATAATATAAGGATCAAGGTTTTCGGGAAACATTAGTAATACAATTGTAATCATAATCATAAAGAAAAGATATATCAACTTCAGTGAGCCAATATACATAATCATAAACATGCGTAAATCATGAGGAATAGTGGGAGTATACTCTCTTAACCGACATACCCTATATGAGCACACATGAAGCCCGAATTGTAACCCTAGTTAGGAGGGTGTCCATACTTTGCCAAGGGTAGGACCATGTGCAAAATGATATCACCATTAAAGGCCATTCGGGCCGGGGAAAGTCCCATAGAAGGTCCCAAATATACTCACGGTAAGGCATATTTTATGAGGTCCAAAAGTGCACCCGGGGCCCCAAACCTACTCGGTGTTCGATACTACTCCCAAAATATATATAAGGCTCATAGTATAAACATGAATGAATTAATAAATAGTTAAACTCATGATAAAGAATCAAACATACTTGTTCATACGTGAGTTAGCCATGAAACGAGGCCTGTGAGTCATCCAGAATATAATTCATGATTCAAAAGGTTCATACATACTTGGTAAATCATGCATATAGCTTGAAATTATAAAAATCATGATTAAACATCATAAATCAATAATTCAAATTGTAAAAACCAGTGCTAGGGTCCGTAATTACTGCTATTTGGGAAGAGAATATCATAAATCGATTCATCATGGGTCATACATAATTAGGCTTCTTAATTTTATGAAACTCAAAATTACAAAATTATACACGATTCAAATAATAAAAACCGACTAACATCCATAGATTATGATGAGATTCTAAATTCACAAAATCCATTACCAAATAATTAAAATTTTATAAAAATCATCTCCAATACCCCATGAGTTTTTAATAAATTTTCTTAAAAACTTCATAGAGGATGGGCATAGGTGGGAAGAAATCACCCATTGATAGCCTTACATACCCGAAGTTCATGATCCTTAACTTTTCAAGATCCAAAGAGGAATTTAGAAATTGGAGGTGATGAGCCCTAACTTCTTCTTGAGAGAAAGATCAATCTATGGATGTTTAAAGAGGGTGAGGATTTAGATTAGGCTAATCCCTTTAATCCGACTCCAAGGAAGCCCCAAAACGACGCCATTTAGGATTTAGAAGCATAGGAGTTTACCAAAATACCTCCAAACATCTGAAAAAGACCTGAACCGCAATGTTCCAATCACCAACAGATGGGTTGTTGGTTGTTACAATGACCCGTTCCGAGGTCCGTTGTTACCCGTTGTTGCCGAGACAACTACTTCATAACTTTTTACTCCGAACTACTATTGATGCAAGGTCGATTCGTTGAAAGAAAAACTCAAGAGCTTCAATTTGAGATGCTAAATAATAAAAAAAATGTAAAATAAAAGCTATGGTCGTTTGAAGTTGACCCTTTTGAGAACTTATATGAACACTAATCAAGAAAGGGGCTTCCAACTCAACTTTGTGCTAGAGATTATTTATGTACATAATTTGAATTTAATGAACTTATTATACATAGTAATTGATCTAACACCTTGCCTAATAAATTAATAAATTTCTACTTCATCCCATATACCTAGAATGTATTTCCGAACTTAGCCCGAGATTTTCAACAAACTAGTAGAATCAACGACCCATCCAATGGGATATGGTAACAAAATATAGACCTTTGGTCCATCCATTGGTTTCCCATTCATCCTTTGAAATTCTCTCATCTTCTTCAACGAACACAAATAACGAATTTGGCTTAATCAAGCCACGGCCCTGCATAATCCTCGTGGGTTCTGGGCAAATTTTTGACTTCTCTCCTCGTGATGAAACAATAAGTACTTCCAGAGACCCATTGACCCGCAAATGAATCGTACCGAGGTTCTTTGATTGGTCCTAGTATAGTTTTCCCGCCGTTTTCTATTGTAATCCTCCTATTCGACTTAGGAAACTTGGGTGTTACATCCCAAACATCTCTCAATGGGGTGCTCCAATGTTGTTCATGAGAAAGAAAGAAGGTACCCTCGTAATGTGCATCACTACCGTTAGTTGAAAAGTGTCATAGTCATGAATAGGTATCCTCTACCCAGGATTAACGACTACTCGATCGCCTTAGGGAGCTACTTATTTCTGCAGTTAGATCTTAGATTCTGATATCACGCCTTAGGGTCAAAGAACATGACATATACCGAAAATATCTTAGAACTTGGTATAGTTATTATGAATTTGTAAGTTATGTCTTTGGATCGACCAATGCTTCTGCAGCCTTTTACGACTCCGATGAATAGGCATTCAAGTCGTACCCGGATACTGTTCATCATTGTGTTCATATATGACATCTTGGTATACACCAAAATGAGGAGGATTGCGTTAATCACTGGGAGGATAGTGTTAGACTCTTAGAGACCACCAGCTGTTCACTAAATTCAACAAGTATGAATTCTAGTTGAAGTCAAGAGTCTTCCTGCACGGCGTGGTCTCGCAGTGGTATCAAGATCCTCAAAAGATTGCAACAATAAAATATTGTCCAAGACCCATTTCTCCAACAAATATCATGAGTTTCTTGGTTTATTCGGTTATTACCAAGGGTTTGTAGAGGGGTTTTCTTCCACAGATCCCTTCTTACTAATCGACTTCGAAAAGTTGATGTTTCAAAGGGTCGATTCATGTGAGAAGAGTTTCAAGAGTTGAAGACTTAACTCATCATACCCAAATTTCTTGACCTTGCAAGAAGGTACAAAAGGGTTGTAGTTTATCGTGATGCTTCCCAGTTGGCCTTTGCTGCGCTCGATGTAGCTATATGTAATAGATTATGCCTGGATAGCTCAAGGTTCATGAAGAACTATCTCATCATGATCTTCGAATTGGCAAGCGGTATTTGCTTTGAAAATATGAACGCATTACCTTTATAGGTTTCACGGGATGTTTCTGTCGACCATAAGAGCCTTCAAATATGCTTATTCGAAGGATTTGAACCTACCTTAGAGAAGGTAATTTTATTACTAAAAGACTATGACACGAGTGTGCTATACCACCCAGAAAGGCCAATGTGGTGGCCGATGCCCCAAGAAGTATATCTATGGGAAGCATTGTCATGTTGAAGAGGGCGTAAAAGAGCCGATAAAAGATATCAATAGGTTAGCTCGATTGGGAGTGTAGTTGATTCACTGAAAGAGTTGGGGGACCCAGAGGGCCCGAATCCTCAACAAAAAGGTGTAGGTTAATTCAAAGTAGGATGAAGACCTCATCCTACTCAAATTGAAAGAAGTGGTTCTAAGAAAAGAAGTGGAGGCTCTCTCCAAAGGGGGAGATGGTGTACTTTGTTACTGTGGTAGACTATGTTCCGTATGTAGATGACTTCTAAGACAATGAATACTGAAAAGGCACACAACTTGCATATTCTATTTACCTGTGTGCCACTAAGATGCACCGTGATCTACGAGAAATCTACTCGGTGGAAACGATGAAGAGGGAAATTGCAGTAATTCTATAGCTAATTGTCCTAACCGTCCTAATCACGCAGTGTTAAGGTTGAACATCGTAGACCTAGGAAAAGGGCTCAGATATCGCATATCCACGTGAAGTGGAAGAGGGAACATGGACTTCATTAAAGGTTTACCTCATATGTGCCGGCAACATGGATTCAATTTGGTGGCTTTAGACCGTGGATATCAAGTCGGTGACATTTGCTACTAGTAAAGCAATTATAGACTCACTGATGACTACGCTAGACTACAAGGACACTTGAGTTGGTTCAGTTGCATAGAGTCCCCTTGTCCATTATTTCATATAGTGGTTCCAGATCACCTTGCACTTCTCGGGAAGTCATTTCGTAAAGGACTTGGTACTCATGTTAAGCTTAGCACAATATTTTACCCACAGATGGATGGACAAGTTTAGTGGACTATCTTAACTTCAAGACATATTGAGCTTGTGTGATTGACTTCAAGGGTAGATGGGATGATCACCTACCTCTCACTAGCTCCGCATACAACAATAACTACCACTCCAAGATTTAGATGGCCCCGTTTGAGGCACTATATGGTGGTGTGAGGTGGAGATCTCCTATAGGATGATTTGAAGTTGGATAAGCTACCATGATAATACCATACTACCATGAGGATAAGGCCAAGGCTCGACACGAGAAAGGTTGAAAATTGGTACGGTGGCCGACAGAAATAGCTTCATGGATGTGAGGAGAAGTGAGCTAGAGTTTGTCAGATGATTGGGTTTATATGAAGATTTCACCTATCCATGAAAGTGTTACGAGGTTTGGAAGGAAAGGAAAACTCAGCTTTGAGATATGTGGGACCTTACAAAACCAAGATGTGGCTGGGCAATATGGCCTATGAGTTAGAGTTACTGCGTAATTAGCATCGGTGCATCCGGGCCCCGTGTTTCATTGCTAAAGAAATGCATTGGTGATCCAACTCAATAGTGCCTCTAAAGAGGTTGATAAAGGAAAACCTTCTTATGAAGAGGTACTAGCCGAGATCCCCGATCGTCGTGTTTGGAAGTTAAGAAACAAATAGGTAGCTTCAAGAAGGTTTCATACTTGACCGCATGTTGAGGAGCTATGTGGGAAGCCAAAGAAGATATGGTGGCTAAATACCGCATCTTTTCCATTCCGTCTCGCTTCCTATAAGGTATTAGTTTCCTCCTTAGTACTCTATTAACTTCATGTCTAGTTCATGTTATTCGCTTTCTTTCTTACTGGGCCAGGATATCCGCCCAGAGTTAGTCACTCGCATTTTTGGCTTTGCTATGTTCAATATTTTTTGATTTCCACTCTTTTCCCCATCTTTTCAATATGTTTATCCAAATTGAGGACTCTAATGTTCCCAAGGGGAGATATTGTAGTATCGAAGTCCCTAGATCAATTCCGAGGTTCAAGCAGAGAAAACAGAAATGTTGCCAGTCAATGACAAGTCATCCAATGACCAGGAGGGAGACTTCACAAGTCATTAAGTGACTCGTGAAGTGGGGAAAGTTGGAAAGGACTTGTGGCCATGGGGCACCACGTGAAGGCGCCACGAAGTTGTGATGTGACTCTGCACTATGAAGTTGGTCATGACTAGGAGGCCGAGTTAGGCGCCTTGAGTTTTCCATAGATTAAATGGTTTGACATCAGACTCGCCTAGTACATCAACAGTCAGGATGTCTCACTTAGTGTACAAAATTCCTTCATTTTAGTAAGGGTATTTTCACAATTTCTAAGCTACTAGATCCTAAACTACGTCATTTTGTGTTGTATTGAAAGGGATTTAGGAGTTAGTCAATAGCTTTCGCATTCCTCTAATTCTCTCCATTTGGTACTAAGAAAAGCCTGCCAGAGGCACACAGAGAAAGAACAGACTGTAGTATTCGTCCGATTACCCAAGATTTTCAAAGATTTGTACTCCGTGTATGTGTGAATTTAACAAGGGAATTGTCCTTCCTTGTGCCCCTGAAACCCTTGTAGAATCATGTTCAATTTAATCACCTAATGAATCTTGCCAGGTTATCGTCACCAAATTATGAGTTTTTCTTGTAGATTGTGGTTCTTATGAATGTTATTGCAAGTCTTTATTACTCTTTTAGCATGTTGTTATTCTTTCCATAAACATTGGTTTTTGCCCTAGTTTCTTAATACAAAGGAATTTATTATTGCATAATGTTCATACTAGTGTTTGATTGACTTTGTAACTTTACAATCACCATGTTGTGCCATTATCATGAATTATCATTCATTGAATGTTAGTTCACTCTTAGTCCAAAGGTAGCCTTTCAAAAGATTCTTGATCTCCGCCAATGGCTGACCCAGCTTCTGAGGAGTTCAAGAACATTCTATAGTATCTCATATCAAGTCGTTTTTATATGTTACAGAAGCTTTGGGACAAAAGCACTGGCCGTCTTGGAATACTAGTTTGCAGCTATCGTGTCCTTCGTACTCTCACACTCGCGATAGGTATCCCCGACTTAGTCTAGGACATCGGGCCAAGCTAATGCTCTTAGTAGTCACGCTTAGATTTAAAGAGTGACATAGCACTGAGCTGCCCAGTTCACACATCAAGGTTCCTAGAACTACATTGCCATCGTAGGTTTTATCCCTAATGGGTAATTTGCCAATATTCACTCATCTAACTACTATACTCCCTGCAAGGTATAGTGTGCCTTATCCAATGGGGGGTATACATCGACTCACATTTAGCTACGGGTTACATGTCATTATAGGTTGTTCTACAAGATAGCATAATACTACTTGTCAAGATAGTTCAATTCAGCTTTTAGTCTGGTCACTTGATTTAGGATTAAGAAAGCATAATTACATTAGTGCCTATGCTTACATACATTGTTATAGTATATCTCAAATACTTATCGCTTATTAGTTACTATTCATGTTATTTGGTCGCTTGTTTACTTCATACTTTACTTACATCTCTCATATTCGCACATTCAAAGTAATCGATGCATATTTCCATGTTGTATCGTATTTTGATACAAAAAGTGTTCTTAATCACAATAGTGACAATAGTTCCCCTCAGGTGATTTTAGTAGCATTATCTTGCCGAGTCCTTATTTTTCGAGATGAGGTCTTGGGCTTCTAGTTTTTAGCTTTCTTGTTCTCAAATTTTAGAGTTAGTCAGTGGCTTGTTCTAGCAACTTGTTAGTTCTTAGTTTGCTTTCATACTTGGTATTTTTCAACTTGTTTGCATTAGTTGCATAAGTTTCAATATTTTTAATTTTTTTAATTTTTTTAATTTTTTTAATTTTTTTATTTTTTCATTAATGGTATTTTATAATTTTCAAGTTTTTCGGTGTATGTTAAGCCATGGGTTAGTTTGGGGTCACTTTTAAGTACAAGTACCATGTCACGTCCAACGTGTAGACTGTGCTGTGGCACCCCCTCCCTTTCACTTCCTAAACTATGCTTAATGTCTTGCTTTGTCTATTTAAATTGAATACCGTAAATATTCAACCAAAGGAATAAATCTTTCTTAATCACTTGGAAAACCAATCAAAAGCTCATGTTTAGAAATAATGAGTTGATAAATTAATACACTCATCAAAAAGCAAGCACCCACCTCTTTTACATCCCATTAACAACATGCATAACTATTACAAATCCAACCACATCCATCGTCAATAATTAAAATAGTCCATAAACTCCTAACTCCTGTTTATCATATGAACTCATGGTTTCCAATACCATCCCATGAGTCCTCGATCATAACTTCCCTAAGGAGTAGAAATAATACTTTCATTTAAGATTTCCAGGAGAGTTATCTTTTACCTTGGAGGAGTAGGTGCGAAAGATTCCAAGTCTTGAACCCAAAAGTTGTCCTTAGCTTCAAGAATCTTTAGCCAAGAGGAACTTGTGATCAAAAGATGTTTGAGGGGCTTCTTAATCTTTCTTCAAAACTATGAAAACTTAGGGTTAGAAAATACTTTTGATGTGTGGCTACCGTGAAGGGTAATATTTGAAATAATTTCAAACAAACAACATAAGATACAAGTAGAGGCGAGGTTTGGAAAGGGTCTGGGGTATGTCGGCCTATTATTGTGCCTTCCATGTCCCTCCTCCGAAGTTTGGGTTCTCGGTGCACCGCGCCTCCCAAAGTTCCTACTTGATGAATTGTGTTCATCTAAAGTTTAGCCCAAGGCACTTGCGCTTTCTGAAGCGCCTTCCTAAAGAATTTTATTCATCCAATTTTGGCTCCTGGCCATCCACGCTTTTCAAAGCACCTACCTTGATAGTTCTTTAATAAAATTCCCATAACTTTACTCCAAACTCCTATTGACTAATTATTGGATACATTGGTAATCGATTCATAGAGCTTTAAATTGATTTGATAGAACACTTAAAAATACTTTGTAGATTTAGAGTTATGATTATTTAAAGTTGACCCTTGTTCACAAATTTTACATACTCTTCATTCTTCTCTTTGTACATACTTTATCACATACGACCAACATACGACCCGTACTTCCCATGTATGCTATGTATGTGGGTTCCGTGGAGTAGGACTAGTAGCTCTTAAGTCTCATATCTCATTTATGACATCCAAGATAATCTCGCACTCTTATCCATTCTTGCCAAAGTCACAATAATTGATCCTTTCAATTTCTAACCAACTCCAAATTTACTCAAAATGTTATAGCTCATGAATTAATCCTCCAAATATTTACAAGTCACCAAAATTTTCTAGGTTAGTTTTACCTACATACATAGAATAGCTCTCATCTTAGTACGATGGCAATGAGAAAGTTACAATAGTAATCAATAGGATTAGTAAAGTCAACTCGATAAGATAGGATAAGGAAGAGACAACTCGTAACTCCGCAACCTATAATCCTATATGCATGAATGCATATAAAATTTATACCCATATATAGGCCTTCCGACCGATACGTGGACTAGAGATAGTATGTCTTCACTCTAGATCGGATGTAATGTATTTTATACTTAGATCGAAGTATAATCCGATACTTGGACCAAGTAGTGTGTGTGTGTGTGTGTATGGCTATGCCATGAAAGTGCATAAATTTTAAGACTACTCAACATATAACTCTTTGAAGCTCATGAAATGACTGGGTGGACTTGATATCTAAACTATAAGCATGATCTTTTGACTTTACATATTAGGAACTTTGTGGATAATTAGCTTAAAGACTTGGAGGTACTCTCATATGAAGCTTTGTAATTAGACTCGAGAGTTTAGAATGGATAATCCAAAATATTAGCGTGATCTAATCAAGTTACAGTTCTCTTTGGATCCGATATTATCATAAATATATCGATCTAAATAGTCATTTAACAACTAATAATCATAGCCCTCTTCACTAGGTCTCTCCTAACACCGTCAACAATATTTATATCCCAAATCACACAATTTATCAACAATAACAATCCTTCCAATATACTCCAACTTCAACTCACTTCATCAAGTAGATCTCACAATTTCAATACTATGGAGAGAATAGAACATTTATAATACAATATGATAAAAAGGAGTTGAAAAAGAAACGATCTCACGACATTCATAGATGATAGTAAATATCTAACCATCAATGCTCCTCTTATGGGTCTTCTAACTGGTGAATAAAATCAACTATGTTAAGTCATATTCAACTTGCAATTTCCTTCATCATTTGAATTTATAAGATCGCCTATAAAAATATAGATCATCACAAAGGTTCTATCACATACTCAAGAATGAAGATCTCTAAGAACAATTCAACAATAGACTTGTAACTTATTTGATTTGAAGATTGAAGTCGATAAGGAGTTCGTGAATATCTACCAAAAATTTGTGCCTTACATACCACTTCCTATTTCAATTCAGCCAATCGACAACTCTACCTTTCCAACCTTCAGCCTAAATACAGACATATATACGCTTCTTCAACCTTTCTAGATGACCAAATAAGAATGTACTCACAACTCAATATAAAAATCTTGTCGATGAGGCACACATAAACTATGAGCTAGGAACGACAACGGTTGGTTGGATTACTTACCTCAACCTTAGAGAAACTTTAACAATGGTGAAATCAAGTTTAGAATTCCTTCTTCCTCTTCATTCCCACATCCAAACCAAATACGACAAACTAACTCCTCGCTACAATGTTCTTTATTTTTAATAATCTATACCTACGATTAATTGAAAATTAAGAGATTTTTCTCAAGATTTCCATAGGATTTACCTCAATAAAACTAAGGAAGAAGGTAGAGGGGATGAGCTACTATAGTTTTGGAAATTATGTTGGAGTAGAAATGATATTTGGGATGGTTTTTCCTTATGAAGGCACCCAAACCTGTGACCTCCTCTGCATACCATAGTAAAATAATTATATGTTTTCACTGACATTGAATTGATGAAAGGGTTTGATGTCTTTGAAACTAGACTCAAAGATATTTAATTTGATAGGTAGTAGGACATCTAACTCATTATAGATATGCAGATATGTGCATCCCAAATTAGACCACATATGAGACTTACTTAAAATACTTCCCTTAGTAAAACTCGTGAAATAGAATTTTTGCTACCAAGATCCATTTTGCCTAAAACTTTAGTTTAATTCCTTATCACTTTTATATATCCATTTCGTGTGGTGTGGACTACCCATTTGGACTTTCATTCTTCCGGCATCTTATCACAGGACAACATAAAGTGGGGAAAAAGAATTTGACTCGTATGTATTCATCTTATCAAGTTAGTCATCTTAAAATATATGGTGTGTTGGCATCCTTCCCCTTAGAATCATTTGTCCTCGAATGAAAAAATTATATTTAGAATATTAAGTCCTTTGTAGGGATCTAGAAAATTTCTCGGCAAAGTTTCCTTCATAAATTGAACTATCTAATACCTAAAACTCAAGAAGATTCAATGCGGAACCTCACGAGGAAATATAGTACCAAAAAATCGATATACAATCATGAGCACAACTAATATTCATATAATATCAAAAATGTAACTCATCTTATCTTCAAGCCGCAAAATAATTTCGAGTACTTCTTCCCTCTCGTCCATCAAGTACTTCCTTAACATTATTTCTTCTCCACAATAACCTTGTCAAATCTATTTCCTTATCCTTGAGATTCTTAAATTAAAAATCCAAGATATCAATTGATACTTCTTTATTAGATACTTATTCTAGAAAGTGGGACATCAGACATCTCAAGTTCATACATTACGTCCCCTATCATTCTGTGGATACTTTGTACGACCTATTATACTTAGGTCTTCAGACTGGTTTCTTTTCAAGCCACATAGTATCTATCATAGGACAAGCCTTCAGGAAAACAAATCATCAATAATCTCTTAACTTCTACAGAGATAATCGCAACAAGGCTGAGTGGCTCGCTTGGGTACTTAACCACCATGAAAGCACTCAGGTTATTGGATTGATTATTATATGTGACTTTGAAGCATGAGATTTGACCGAGTTAAAGTAATTGTGTTAATTGAATACATGTTGAACATCATTCTAAATATGTCATTCCCCAAACCTAGGGCCTAGGCGAGACTACCACTTGAAGCCATATTCGACCTAAGGCATCACGAACTAAAGATGAAACCGTGAGTAACATCTAATCAAGATGGACATGAATAATACAAATTTGAAATCCGAGATAAAACATGAAACCGAAATAGAGTTTTTCTATAAAATCATTTTTTAATACAAAAGGTGAACCCAATGGTCAAAATCGTGAGTGGAAGCAAGAGATATTACTATTCGACAATCTAATCTACGAAGCATCTGATGAGCTCAAGTAAGTGTACGGCCGTACAAGTAATAAAGTGGCTCTTTGAAGAACCGATTGTCGAACCTACAGAGTCAGGGAATACGGGTGAAATCTTTCAAACGCAATTTACTACAAATATACAAGAAGAGCAAATGTGAGTAACTAAAGATAATTTGTTTTTGAGAATATAATTTTTATACTACACTAAGCTATTAATTATACTATTGAATCTAAATGGTTAAGAGCATGCTGGAGGTTACGAAGAACATGTGAATACACAAACTATTAATTTACGGGAGCTATCTTTCCTCCTAAGCAAGGCTCCGAACTACCGCCTATGGACTAAAACTCTCGTATTTAACCCAACTTAAGAATCATGAACCTTCCACCTACATTTTCGTGATAAGAAGGAATTCAAGTTCTAGCAATATGAAACCGGTTCCACATACATGACTAATACGACTTTCGGGTATATTTTCTATCCCGGGCTGCAAACCGATTCCCAATTCTCCCGAACCAAGAAAAGATCATATCCTATTAATTCACAACTTTCCAATTTCACACCCTCTCAGTGAAACCGGATTCTTTGGATTTACATTAACATTGGCCGTACATTAATGTAGTAGGAACAAGAATTGACACAAATAGAACAACCATGGAAGAAAAAGAGAAAATTAAACCAAAGAATTCAATAATTACATTGCAACACAAAGTTCATAACCTCAAGAAGAAGGAGAATTAGCCACTCATTCAGGATTACTCATCCTAAAACAAGTGTTAATCATACAAGCAATTGAAAAGAAGAAGAAAGAGATAGAGAAGAACCCTAGAATTTTCGTCTCAATGTTGCCTCGTAACCCACGTTCTTGCTCCACCAAGTCGAATAATTGAAAATGCCCCTAAGTGCTCTATTTATATTAGGGATAATTTTTCCTGACACGAGCAACAGGTCACGGCTGGCACGCGGAGCACCGCTCCGTGACATCTCAAACGCGGAAGCTTCCTTCCGGAATTTGTCCGCCTGTAATTGTGCTACTAACGTGGCACTACAGGCATCACGAGCACAAACCCTAACGTGTTACCTGCAATCGCGAATTTCTCTCTCGAAATGCACATTTGAATAATTCACTTCCAAAGTGGCACGGCTCTGACGCTGGAATCTTCACTGGGAATTTATTTGAATTTTCCATTCCAGTGTAAGTCCGCGATGGCAACGTGCCACGGCTCCATCGCTGTGAGCCCTTGTCATCCTCGCTTCACCATCCGCTTCCTTGCTCAATCCCGAGTTCCTTCTTGATTTCTCCTAACATGTCATTTTTCATCAACAAACGCATGTTTTTCCTACAAACAATGCTAATTCATGTTGGTTAGTATAAATTCACACTTCATACAATTTACTATGAGAATGTACACAATTTATTGGACAAACAAGACTAACGTTATACATTTGAGTATCGAGTTGGCATACAAATATGCCCTTTATCAAAGATCTATTGAATTGAAAGTATCTAAATTGGACACGATAAGGTCCTAGGAAAACCTATAATCTAAACTAGAAAACCGCCGAAATATAACAACTTCAAGAGAGACAAAGGGGTTTACTAAAAAGTTGAGCTTTAATAAGCTCTACTGAGTTTATCGTCCGAGACAGGATCCTGCCGTACTATTAAATAAATGCAGCCGTCCCGATAATGAAGGGCATAGTGCATGGAATCATACCGTGGTAAGATGGTAAAAATATATGAAACATGGAATACTAAATAAAGAAACTGAGCATGTAAATCATAAATAATTATGCATAAAACCATCATAAAGGTTCTATAAAAAAATGCAATTGTCCTTTCAAAATCAGAACACATATTTGGTAACTAAAAAAATACTAACTCAAAGCTATGTCTCTAGTAAAATACTATTTGATAGTACCGACCGAAAATACTATGGAGGTTCCTGATGTATTTGGCATAATGTACTATGTTGATATGGAGTCCTATTCTTATTGTCCGGATCGCTAAGCCACCACCTACCGTGCCGCAGAGAAGGTCTCAACTAACTTGCTAGCAAGATTTCAAATCATACACAACTTTCGGGGCATAAACCGGGGACGCTCACGTAACAACGACGCAATATACTTGATAATGTCCGACACAACTCTCCAATTAAGGAAGCGGCTATGGTTGCATACAAGACAAGTACCCAACAAGAGTCAAGTCGATTTCCCATAGAGATTAAAGGCTATATTTACTAAAAGTTGTGAATAAATTACAAGAGAAAGCTTAATTGTGTAAATGTAAAGTAAAATTAGGGGCGGTTTGAAAAGGTATCAATTGAAATTTGTAATCACAACAAGGTAACACAATTATTGTTGACAAGTTTAGAGAGAAAGGATGTGCATTCGATGGGGTATCATTTTGATAAGTATTAACTAAAGCCTGAATCAATTATCACATTGGATATCTTTAATTTTGGGCTACACTCTAAATTTCTCAATCAAAAGAATGTATATTTTGGAGTTTTCTCAAACCCCAAAACGAGATCTATAAAACAACCAAATATTTCTTTAATAAGGCCCTTAAATGAAGCTTGAATAGGGCATAGACTATTTATAGCCTAACCCTTAGATAAAAGCCCCAACCACTATTGAAGTATTACCCACTTCACTCTCTTCGCGTAATAGAAATTAGAGAATTCAATTAATATTTGCAACTATTAATATTCAAATTTAAAAACTTCCAAGAATCAATAGATCCATGCATTGTAATCAACTCTAAGATCATTATAATCAATTCTAAGATCAATTAGTCAATACTCAATCACCTCTTAAACATCCATCATTCACACACACCCCTAGAAGAGAAATTAGTCAAGCCATAAATAGGAAAAGAGAAAATTATACCAAAGAGAAATTTCTCAAAAACATTCATCATAAGCACCAAAATCAATTTCCAAGCTTTGTACTTTAAAGAATGGTATATTTTCACTAGGGAAGAAGAAGAAGAAGGAAATAGAAATGTACTATATAATCTACAATATTCTCTATCCTTATCAATATCTCTCCTCCTTCTACAAATGAGGTAAGAATCTACATATTATTCCTTGAAAGATCCCTAAAATTCCATTGGAAACTTCTAAGTACGTACCAGTTTTTTGGAAGATTTTTCCTTTGGAGGACATTTAGCTTATTTGCATTGGCACCTCGCTTTTCACAAATTGTGGCACACGTGTGCAACGCAAGTCCAAGGAACTCTTTCTCTCACCTCTTCTTGCATGGAAGCTAGAGACCACAAAGCCGACTTCGCAACACACAGTCCATTTCATGTAAACTTATCTTGTTGCATGGCATCTCGCAAAAGTAGGTGGCCGACTTGTGGAACGCATGTTAATTGCCGTTTGGATAGGATTGCTTTGAGTTCAAATCCTCAATCATCTTTGTTTGAAAAAAATGCCTACACATAAGAGAATAAAGGCATAAAATCCTTCTAAATCACATTGTAAACGACAATAACTCATGTTTAAAAAGCTAGACAAGTTGGTAAATTACCAAACTCATCAAACTTCCAAACATGAACTATTACTTGTCCTCAAGCAAAGCATTCATCAACATAGGAATCGACTCAAGCTACTAAGCACATGTGTTGGCCGCACATAGGTCTACTAAGACCCAAAATAAACCAAAACAATAAAAAGACTCAAACACAAGCACTAATCTTAATTGTACCAGCATGAGCACACACAACAAGGATAATCACTTTAAAAATCTTTCCTTCTCAAGAGACTTCACTTTTTTCAATCGAAACTGGGAAATTTTCATCTCAAGCAAGATCAACAATGCAACACCCCAAAAGTTCCTTTGACTAAACTCCGACTGCTTGAAACCATAAAATTTTGTCTCGTAACGACTTCAACCAATGAGTCATTGTTAGATCAATGACTCTGGCTCAAGAGTCATTATTATCTTTTGCAAATTTTCCTCAAGTACCAACGAGAAGTAACAAGTCGTCCTATTGCCCATTACACTTTTCAAACTTATGAAATCCTTCTCCCAAACAATGAGCTAGATGATGAGTTGTCGGTAGATATAATGAATCGTCCTATGAAGCCATTGAATGAGATCCAATAAAGTGTTAAAGTCCTTCAAGGATAATGAGTGGAAACAATGACCCATTTGCTTAAATCTAATCGGTCAAGCTCTTTCCATCCATTGGGAGTGGTTCGTAGTTTGTTAAAAATTCTTCCAAGGACTACAATCAGATTCAATGACACATTGTTCCATCTAAATCGCATCATCCTTTACGTTCATTTGTCAAAGTCTAGAAATGGATTTTCGTAATCGACCAACGATTTGCCCCAACGAAGTCATGGATCACAACCAACGACTTGTCAGGCCAACCGTTGATCCCGATGGGCAAACTTTTCGCATTATTTTCCAAGGGTATTTTGTAACTTTCTCGCTATGTTGGGTTTCTAAACTACATCGTAGTAGTCGACCCGCTCCTTATTTTCTTCCTAATTACTCGTACTTTCACCAAAGTACTTTGACAAAGCTTATCGTGTGGCAAGAGCTAGGGCTTCGCTTCTTCTCAAGATTTCAAGAGCTTCCTCGTAGAGTTCTTTTACATGTATATGGGGATTTCAATGGGGTATTCTTTTTCACCTTGTGCCCTAAAATAACTAATAATAAACCCTAGCTTTTCATTGTCATGCCCCACCTTAGGGGGCATGATCGGCACCCGATGCCATATCAGATATGAGCCGTCCCGGCTAGGCTTGTGCATTTATGGTGCCTACCTTCTCTTCGTATCAAGAAAACAATGTTATATTTTGGCCGTAAACACAAATTCTCCAACCGACAACCGCATAGCCACCTATAAAAGAAAAACAGCTAACCTACAACATTTAACAAAGGGATCATATGCTAACAAGACCACCGTGCTATCTAGTTATAGAAAAATGAAAACTCGGTAATCACAAACATGCTATAGCCGCATAAGTCTCGTTTAATTAACAGCCTAAACTAGCCCCACATGACCATCACATGAGATAAAACATACAGGGCCACACACTAGCCAACAACAACACCATAAATAGAGAAAATATATCACAAGCCTCTAAGAGTGAAATATTGGTCTAGGACAGGGCCCCAACCTTCCCAAGAGCTATACAAAAAGAAAAAACCTTCTTCTAACTATCAACTCCGTAGTAAAGGAGCCGATTTTCAGGATCAGACTCGGGCCGTGACTAGGAAGGCTCAACCATGTCTATCCACACTTGCAGGAAAGTAATGCAAATGATTTCCAGAGATGGGCATCAATACAATATGTATCCAATATGTAAGACAAAGAATGAAAATGGCTGGAATAATAATGATAATAAACAAAACGACCAATTGGAAGGATAAGAGATACAATCAATAGCCTCACAATATGTTGTATAACTAGCAATAAGTACGTAAAAAAACCTACTCGGCCCCCATAAGCCCGAAAGGTACAACCAACATAGAATAACCCATCCAAGACCCCTATGTCCCAGGCGAGCACACTCCAATCTATATACCAACATGGTCAATATGAATCAACGTGGAAGCTATAGCCAACCTACCGGTCCTCTCGAGTCTAAAACTATGCCCATGGCCTCAGCCGTGTTCGAGTCCCGGTGGACTCGTAATCGGCACTATGGGGGCAAACAAGGCTCGGGATGGAGGCCGTGATGCCGAGTGCAAAGATAAAAAAATATAATCCCATTCGTGGATGGATTGTAATATGGCCCTTTGGCCTCGAATATAGTACCTTGGGACAACATATAGCCTGAAGCAATACATAGCAGCCCCGCAGGCGATGACACAACTAGCTAATCCTGAGGTTGGTCAATGGAAGGCTATAAGAGGGTAAGGTTAGTCCTAATCTAAATAGAAAATGCTAATTTCAAAAACTAATGATATCAGCCTAATCATAACATACCGTTTCCGTTTACAAGGACATAACTAGACATTATAAGACATGAATAACTTGCCAAAGAAATTATTTTAGCATATCTCGAATGTCGATTCTCGTTAATTGATAAGTTTTCAACTTGGAGCTAGCAATTCCACTCAACTGCAGCCCTTATGCCGAGAGAATAGGGCTATTTTAAATACTACATTCCCGCAAACAATGATATCTTTCGATAATAATAACAACTATAATTCAACTCTATTTAACCTACGAAACTCCACAATTTCTTAAGAGCTTAGAAGGGAGAAATGCTACACTATTGCCTCGTGGCCATTTAGGAGCCCAATTTCGAGTAGTTCAATAATTTTTATCAAGGGGTTCCGCCGTATACCGAGTGAATTTTCAAGAAATAACTCCGTAGATATGCTTCTTGTAGGCCTAGAACTTGGTTACTCGAAATTAATTTGCATTGATGTGCAGCTTGATAGTGTGATTTGATGAAAATAGGATGAAAAATTGTGGTTCCCCTCTATTCTAGCCGAAGGAACTTTATAAATGATTTGAATTAAGTAGAGGTATATATATAAGCATAGGGTGGTGGTAGGGGGTTCCTCTTGGCCGCCAACGCCAAAGGGAGGAAAGCCGCTGCGCGCCGCCCCGTGCGCCGGGCAGATGGTATGTTCCGCCGCTTAATACCCAAGCCAAACCACACTTCTAATCGAAGTATGAATGACATTGTCAATAAAGAATCCAATTAGAGGTTGGGGTCGATCCAACAGGGAATATGGAAGATCTAGATTACAATCGGTAAGTGAACTTGTATGGTAGTTACTTCACAATTGGGGGATTCTAATAATAATCAATAGTAAATATAAAGCAATTGTCAAGCTTATGGTTGTGAATCAATAACAAAGGATAACTAGGCTTTTTTCCCCCATAGATTCATAATGCCTTTAGGTATACACTTCGTGTGATCTTCTACCAATACTTACTTATAGAACTGATAACTTAGGTGTTCATTCAAACGATCAACCAATCCCTATTGAATGACTATACTCAATTACTCAACCAAGTCTCAGCGAGCGCTTTCCAAACTAACCGTTATCACGAAGTTCCGTATATAACTATCCCAAGTGACCACAACTCAATACAATGATCATCAAGATCAAGGCTCCGCGCAATTCTCTTTTCCTAATCTCTACCTCGACCAAAGCAGTAAAGAATCTGCACTTTCTAACGTTGTACACCGCTAAGAATCACACAATCATGAAGAGAATACAATATAAGTAATTAGTATTGGTTTTAGACTCACTTTATGCAACCCTAGCTTGTTAATTCACCATGGTTCCCACAACCCTATCTTGTTAATTCACCATGGTTCCCACAACCCTAGCTAAGAGGGGTTTCATTTCTTGTAGTTGTAAGGTTGTGAAGTGTGTTCATGATTAAAGATATAAAAACAATACTTACAAATACGATTGATATAAATGCTTCCTTTAATTAATCCAAGAAAATCTGAAGAACAAGTAGCTTCCTTTTGAGCTAAGACCCTCGTTGCTATGGAACCGCAAAGGGATGGACATTTTCAACTCGGCTCATAGCCTGGCAGATCTCTTCTTTTTTATTACCTGTGCCTTCATGAATTTAGCATACCCCGGCATCTTCTCTAGTGCTTCACCAACCGTATGTTCATAGATAGTTGTTTAAGAATTGAAAATAAATTTTGAAACTTACCGTTGTCCGCCTTTTTCTTCATCCTCCCGAGGAAATGGTGGCGATGGTCGGGAATAGCCTTATGCACTCGGGTTTCCCTTGATCACGTCCTTCCTTCTCACCTCTGTGGCCTCGCAACTCACCGCTTGGTGTCTCAAAGACTCCATCTCTTCTCTTCAATCATGCTCTCTTTCATCCTTTCAAATTAACCGGGAATGTAGTCAAAATCATGGTCTTACCACTCCTAGTCATTGTCATGCAATGAGCATCGTTTTTCGATTCTGGATGCTTGTTACTTAGGAGGTAAATTTTCGCCTAGGGTTCACTGATGCCTAGACAGCTGCCCAAGTTGGTGTTCTATCTACTTGATGGTGGTGGTGTGAGATTCCACTTTCTGACCCATGCTCGATAAGTCACTTCAAATTTCTTTTAATTGATCATCAATGGACCTCACTTTTCAAAGATCTCGCCTGCTATCATGCTCTCCAACTTGATTGTTCTACTCCCCTTCTCATACGCTGAGACACATAGACTCAAATTTGGTCATTGCGGTATCTATCATTCCTTCTCCATTCTCCCTCGTGCTCACGAACATGGCTCATGTCTCTAAAACCCGTTCTTGTTGTGCTGTCTCTATATTGTCTGATCTTGATTTTAACCTTGGCGCCAATTGTCTTGTCCAAAGGCTTGGGGCGTTGGCTCAAACCCGCCACTTAGCCATCTAGGAAGTTTGCCCCTCCCCGTAACTGGTGATCAACTCCTTGCTCCTTCCTGAGTTCCCACTCCGCATTTACCTTTTGGCTCGATTCCCATGATATGCTTTGTCAAAGAACTCCAATGATGCGCACATGTGACCAACTCCCCGATCGTGTTCTTCTCTTCCTTCCGTCATTGGTCTCAATAAACCAACAACAAATGTACCTTCCACTACATCAACCCTCCTCGTATGCTGCACTGCTTGTCTTAGTCAAATTTTATCAAGGAGCAAAGATGCTTCCTCCCAAGTGTGACTCATCAATTCTTCTCCACCACCGCATTCGCTACATCTTTGGTTCTATTATTCCTGAGACTCGTAAAAATATCCAACAAACTATCACCGGATTTTTTTGTGGTTCTAGCACTTAGTCAACTTCTTTTTGAACCTCATCCAGTTTCCCATGAAGTGCCTCCATCTTAATTTGTCGAAAACTATAGATCTCATTTTTTATCCGTACATCCTTTGGATGGGGAAAGAATCTCTCCAAAAAAGGGTTGTTTAAGCTCCTCCAGCTGGTTATGTGGAGCCACCGGGGCAACTCCGATAAGCACAAAGTAGCTTTCCCCGATATAGAAAGGGAAGAGTCGGAGCCGTATGGCATCCCCCGTTTACTCCGGCAACCTATACGCCTCATATTCCTATTGAAGTTCATTAAGTGCAGGCTGGCGCTATCCGCCGGTGGGCCACCGAACACTCCCATCATGTTTGGGACAATTGAATCACGGTGCTCGTACTATCAAATTTGGCCCCAACGGGCAAGTGGTGGTGGCACAATTGCTCCAATTAACCTAACTTACCACACACATCCGGGTCCTTATCATCAAGAACCGAGGGAAAAATCAGAAGTCTGCTGATCCCCATACGACCAGCTACCACCTCATATGTGTCATCACAACCTGTCAAGTGTCATAACTGCTTAGCTCGGCTTGCCTGGGGCTTCTCCGCTAAGAGGGCTTCTCTTGCTCGTGTGGTTTTCCATTCTATGCAAATTTGCTCATTTGATTTTGAGATTTAGTTGAACAAGTTGGTCTCTCTACTCCGAGTGCTTGGCATTCACCGGAGGATAATATGTAGGTATCAAAACACAAAATAAACTAATTAAGGAAATAACTACCAAAAAGTCAAATACAAGCAAATAACCTAAGCCTTAGCGATATTCCCGGCAACGGCGCCACTTTTTGATAACGCCAAACCAAACTTCTAATCAAGTATGAAGTTGATGTTGTCAATAAAGAATCCAACTTAGAAGTTGAGGTCGATCCTACTGTGGAAAAAATGGAAGATCTAGATTGCAGCCTATATGAACTTCTGCATGGTAATTACTTAACAATTGGGGAATTCTAATAATAATCAATAGTAAAAACAAAGCGCTTAAGTCAAGCCTATGGTTGTGAATCAATAATTAAAGGATAACTATGGTTTGTGTTCCCCATGGATCCATAACAACTTTAGGTATACACTCATGATCTTCACCAATACTTACTTGGCGTAACTAATAACTTAGGTTCATTCAAATGATCGACCAATCCCTATTGAATGACTATACTCAATTATTCGACCAAGTCTCATGAGCGTTTATCAAACTAACCGCTATCACGAAGTTCCGTATATAACTATCCTACGACCACAACTCAAGTTAATACAATGATCATCAAGATCAAGGCCCATCAGAATTTCTTTTCCTAATCTCTACCTCTTCGACCTGCTAAAGTAGCACACTCCGGCACTTTCTAACGTTGTACACCACTAAGAATCACTAAATCATGAAGAGAATACAATATAAGTAAGCAAGTAGATTGGTTTTGGGACCACTTTTTGCAACTCCTAGCTTGTTAATCCACTATGGTTTCCACAATCCTAGCTATGGAGGTTTAGCCTCTAATAGCTGTAAGGTTTTGAAGTGTGTTCGATTAAAGAAATAAAAACAATACTTACAAATATGAATTAGAAAAATTCTCTTCCTTTAATTACTTCGCAAAATCTTGAAAAAACAAGTAGCAATAACAATATGAATTCAAGAAAAGGCTCATCACAAGGTTGAACCCACTCAATTCTTTCTTTCAAAGATGTAAAATTGTCTACTACACTGTTTTCCAACTAAAACTAATTCTTCTCAATGTCACTTATGAAAAATAAAACATAAAACATATTTATATAGACATAAGAATCCTTTGCCTAGGCTAACAATGCGATTTTCCATATCTCGTGCCGAATTCTATCACTGATCATCCTACCACCCGTAGGAGCATCCTACCCATCTGTGGCAGCATCTCGTGGGTTTGGATTATTGGATGATTTTGCTAAGCTTCAGCTGCAACATTCATACCTCCTTCCTATGACTCGGTACTGTGCTCCCTGCGTGGCTTGATTCTCGAATCTTTGCAATTTATCCTGGGGCCTACCACGACTCCGATATGGTACGAATCATACCAAGCTCTCACGAGTCATGGTATCCTCTCGTACCAAGAGTCAGCCTCTTGTGTGAAATTCTTATGGAGTCATCATGACTTCCTTACCATGACTTTTACAAGCTTGGTACGATCCGTGGCGAGACTTATAGGTTCATTTTTCCAGCTTCAACCTTTTGCTTCTTATCACTACCATCAACATTTCCACTCATAGGTCCATCCTACAGATCGTATTGTGGACTGCATTTTGCCCTTTTTAGCACACTTTTAGCTTCGTTATGCAAATTTACACTCCAAAACCCATTTATCCTGTAATCAAAGGAAAAGTGCCTCATATCCACATCAATACACCTAAGTCCATGCTATTTTCTTAGCTTTTTGAGTGTCAATAGTGCCGTAAACTACGCACATCACCGCCCTAGCGCAGCCCTCGCACCCTAGCCTCGCCCGATCCTTCTAATTCTCTTAACGACATCCTCCCTCATCTTGCCTTCGAGTCTCTTCCCATATCAAGCTTTCATTTGCCACCCAAGTCCACGCGCACGTACACTAGTCGCCAACATCCTACTGGTGTACATCAAGTTTCCTAGAAATCATGACCTAAGGTTTTCTTCTAGATGATGAATTTCCCTATCTATTAAATCTTTTAGAGTTCCGGTAATCAAACATTTTGCTATAATTGTGTTATTGATTTCAACTCGTAAAAATATCTCTCAAGACCGTTAATTTACATTACCGTGATACTTCACTTTGTTATTTATCCATGTATTTAAACATCATGATCTTTCATAAATATGTATGATTTATGCTGTCCTATACTTTATAGTTCTAGTGACATTGAATACTCAGTAATATTAGTACTACCAATATTTTAGTACCAAGTACCAAGTCCTTTAGGCTCCCAAGGCACTTCCATAAAATAGTCCCACCTAGTCTTAGACATTAGTTTCTAATATTAGTATAATACTACATATACCAATATTTATTTATGTGTCTTTAGTTGGGAGTACTACTTAGCATAGAGTGGACCGTGGTTCACAAGCACTACTTCTAAAACTACACATCAGAGAATGGACTCGAACGTGGTTTACAACCGTTGATCACAAAACCCACCAATGTACTCGCAAGGTATGGTGGTCCCTATTAATGGGGAGTAAACATCAAACTCCACGTCTATCTCAAGTGGTTATATGTTGGTTAAATGCTCATTCCCACAATACAAGACTGGGCCGAGTCCTCATTCCAAATTCCAATTTCATCGATTCTAGAAAATGCTTATGACCCTAACTTAGTTTATTAGTTCTATAACATTCTCATAAGTCGATCTCATATATGTCGACTATTTGTATTTCAATTTTTAGAATGGGTTCTTTGCATGTCATTTCAGTTCAATTTATGAGTTACTAATATATCTATGCTTTATCTACATCTCTACATATCTACATCTCACATACTGATACATTCCAGTACTAATCGCATACTTATATGTTGTATGGTTTTAAGGACAGGCTCGCATTCAAATTTCGCATTGCATCTAGCCGTCAATACCCAATAGTGATTTTGTTGAGTCCTCATCTTTCGAGGACCGTTGTTTTATTTCCAATTATCGTCATTTTTAGGTTTTCAAATTTTAGAGTTAGTCAGCTTGTCTTAGCAACTCAATACAACTCGGCACAGCTTTGTGACACCTTAGCACGCTCAGTCATTATTATCAATGTTGTTTAAACTCCAAGATTTTGCCAAATTTTATCTTTTCTTATAAAATATTGTTTTTACACTTTAGTAAAATTTTTCACCCAATTTTCTATTTAAAATTTGGTATGTCAAGAATATGCTATGTCATGGGTTAACTTGGGGTCACTTCTGACTCTAAGTACCGTGTCACATTCCAGGTATACAAACTTGGTATTGTGAGCATCGTTTGGAGTGTCCTTCTTACACCCCGCAAGTTTTTAATATTTAGTCGGCCTATTTATTCGTTAGGTAAGAGTTTTAGAGTACGCATATGCGAGAAAGGCCTAGGAAAAGGCCAATGAGCTGGAATCAGTGGGGAAGCGAGGAAGAAGGCCGTAGCAGCCGCAACAGGGCACAGGCCATGGACCCCTACCTCCGCGTTGGGCATCGGGCACACCCGGGACTTTTGGCGCGAGGTTCATGCCACGACCCCGTCCACTACCCCAAAGATTATATAAGTTTAAGTTTTCATTTGTGTTTTTCATATATACATACATACCTTCGTCCCGTATAATGGAAAATGCGAAACTTAAGGTACCTTTTCTTCGATTACGCTGCCAAACGCCGCCCAAACTCAAATTAACTTTAGGTATCAAAGTTATAAGCCTGCAAGGAGCATTACTGGGCGGTAGTTAGTTTCTAAAATTGTTCCCTTACAAATCGTGAATTCCGCCGAGTAGAAGTTTCCAGAATTTCTCCAAACTAATTTCTATATGATCACAAGCTTCAAGTAAGTATTCCCTTCAACTTTGAGAACGTAATGCCGACCGTGTTTTGTTAAGTTACAGTACAGTTTTAATATTAGTATTAAAATTTGTGGTTTCTGCCAATTTAGTATTGAATCATCTCATTCTCCAATTTAATATGATTACAGTTGGAAAAAGCTGTTGAATACAGATTGAAACTCCCTAAGCAGATGCAAAGCCTGCACTTGAGGTATGTAAGGCCTCTCCTTCGGCAAGTTATGTTCATCGTAAAGCTAGTATGACCCATATGTCTATAGTATTTAAGAGTAAACATATTGGTACCAGCCTATTATAAAATCGAATTGATCCTATGGTGACAATATAGTAATTTTGTCCGAAGTTAATCTAGCTAGAATGGTCTTACTTCGATGTTGAGTAGTCGGATGTTACCCATAGGGTTCCATTTATTGAGGTCACAAGGGCCACATTGAGTTCTATTTATTGAGACCACAAGGTCCATAGCGTATTTTCACTTAATGAGAGGCCACGAGGCCATTTTGAGTTCCATTTATCGAAGGGTGGCCATTTGAGTTTCATTTATTGAGGCCGCGAGGGCCATACTGAGTTCCATTTAATGAGGTCGCAAGGGCCGACTGAGCTCCATCAAATTAGAGGCCAGGCCATAATGAGTTTCACCGCATTGAGGCCGCGAGGGCCATCCCGACTTACGTACATACCATCCTTGGCACTTTCAGTATTATGGAGGGACCTTGTTTGTACTTTCACAGTATTATGGGGGCCTGGTAGGTTATTTCCGTGTTGTTTGTACCTTCCATGCTTATGTGGCCTAAGTGTAGTTCTTATTTTCTTATATAGACTTGTTGTTTAGATAATCTCGCATAAAGGAAGGTATCTCGTGCTAAATCCTTTACTCTCTTCCTTTAATTACTAAGCTTCTTTACTAGCTTTTAGTCGCTTATTATCTTTCGCCTTACATATTCGGTACATGTTGTACCGATGCCCACCTGTGGTGGTGTTGCACGTTTCCCGTAGGTGCGAATAGACGCTGCTGAGACATTCTGCCCCAAATTCAAGTCGCAGTTTATTCATCTCCCTCTCTCCGAGTTGAAAATTGAAAGGAGGTTTGTACTTTGATGTACAAGCTTTTAGTAGGTCGTGTTACACCTGTAAGATTCCCGACATCTAGTTGGCCTACTCGCACGTTAATTAAGTATATTTGAAAGTCATACGTGCTACGCCTAAGTGTATTCTCCGCGCGATGGCGCCGTGTCATGCAGGCGAGGCCACCACGTTGGCTCTGACACGCTGGGCCCGGCTCAGCCCAAGTATATAAAGCCCTACTCGGTTTTAATTCTGTCATTGTCTTAAAATTTTAAAAATTGTGACAAAACAGAGAGGGGAACGAAAGAGTTATTATATAATCATTCCATTATGTCACGCTAAACGAAGTCTAAAACTCAAATTAACCTCAAAAATTTGAGGTATTTAGCAACAGGAGCATTCCTAATGGATTTGTTTCGCGCAAATACAAACCGAAGAATCGTTTAGCCAATGGACCAAGGTAAGTAGAATTGCTCCAAACTAGTGTCTATGTGCTCCTAGCTATGAAGTGAATACTTCTCCTTTCCTCGACTTTTGAAAATAGTGTTTTCGACCGTTCTTCGATGCTTCCAAGTTTAGGCTATAATTATATCGAAAGCGATTTATTGTCCTTCAAAATAAAGTTGTATTTTAGCACTAATTGACGTGTGGTATTTAATGCAATTGGGAGAAATAGCCGAGTATCGACCGAGCCTCGTCCGACTGGCTTCTGATAACTCGAGGTTAAGGCATGCGGAATTGTTCTTCAAAGCAAAGCTTAGTAAGTCTTTGCTTTGTGAATCATAGTAAACTCCATATTTGGAAACTCTCGGAGTTGAATGTTGAGAATTGAGTAAGTCTAGTAAAATTTGCCTGTGTTGTTCAGGTCAGGCTTTCAAATTCAAAGATAGAAAAGAATGCGCCAAAGGGCGAATTAGCATTCCAGATTTAGTATACTATTAAGGATTAGCAAGCATGTTGGGGCAATAAAAGAAACAGCCAAATAAAAGCTAGTAAAGTAAAAACCAGTTAGACAGATGCTTTAGGGCTGCTGCATTTCAGCTATTCAGACAATGAGATATTGGCTACAAGACACAATGCTTAAAGAAAGAGATCGTAATAAGAAATCGATTTTATAGTCTTTCTGGCTTATACATGCTGTTATTTACATGGCTATTTGCTTGTTGAGACTTGTTGTGGCGTGAGGGCCCTCATCGAGCGTCCTCGCCCCGGGTTGCACGTGTCGCCCACCGAGTGGGTGGGTTTACGCCACTCCAAGGGAAGGTATGTCGTCCTGGCCTTGGACGAAGATGGATGAAGCTTTCCCATAGCAATGATCAGATTACAGGTGCAAAATGCTCTTGCATAGCCCCGATGAGAGTTCCGGGGAACCAGACTTCATTCGCATCGCTCGTACATACGCTTATCTCCCTCGTTTGTTCTGTAGAGCAGTGTGTATCCTAAGCCGTATAGCTCTGATGAGTTCCTGGGGAAACTGTGACTTCTATCTCATATTGCTCCTGGCTTGTGATTCCTCTAATCGCATATGACATGTATACGAGGCTATGGCCCGAGCTTCTCAGACCCAGTAAGTCAGTAGAGGGAGCTCCGGGAGGAGTGCATTTAGGAGGACTTATTTTTAAGTGTGTTTTGACTAGTAGGGGTATATAGATTGTTTGCTTTCTTGGTGCCATCCGCCTTATGGGGGGTTGGTATTGTCTCTGCTTGCTACTTGTATATCTATTTATGTGTTATATACTAGCTACTAGACAGGCCGTCGCGTTGCTGTGTACGCCCGCCGCCTTATCGTTACGTAAAGCATTATCTGGCCTCTTACCAGCTCCTTCGTATCTGGGCTTATCTCCGCCATACGCATTTCATGATATGCTATCTATATTCAGTTGTTTTCGTTATGTTATTTTAGTTGGTGTTTTTGCATACTTACTGGGGCGTACCGACGCCTAGCGCCAGGACATTTGGAGTTCGTAGGTACCATGTATCGTGGAGGCGATCCGTGATTCCACGGGCCTATAGAGTCGTCGCCCGGGGCTATCCGTAGTCCTATATCCGTGAGGTGTAGCTCTTTTCCATTTTGATGTACAAGAGGTAGGTCGGGCCCCTTGGCCCCGATCATTTCTATTGTTACTCATGAGGCTTGCAACATTGTATATTTATCTCCCTTTGGTCAGCTGAGCTGGTCGTGTGAGGCAGTGCAAAGCTTGTATAGTCGTTTAGCATTCTTTGTCTTTGCTGTTGGCCGTGAAGGGTCGTAGCTGATAGTAGTGGTGACTCGTTTGGTCACGTAGTCTTACAAGATTCTTTTTGTTTATGTTTAGATGACTAGTCAAAGATATGCCTTGTTTACCGCATAGGTTCCTCATTATATATGTTTCGCCGTTTCCGTACATAGTACAGTGGCTATAGGCCCAGATGGCTGAGATGTAAAGCATAGCCGTTATAGCCCTTGTTTCAGAACCTCGAGATAGAGCTAGCTGTGCACCGTATGTGCCTCGGGCTCACCAGCTTAGTAGTCCGTGTCCTCTAGGGCACCAGTGCCACTCATACCCCCAAGGCAGAGGCAAGGCTGTGCCTGGGGCCTTATCTCGACCATTATATCACTCTAGAGGCTTGCGTACTATTGTACATTCCCTCGTGGTTAGTTGCAGCTTGACCGTGTAGGGCCTTGTTTAGTTGTTAGTTAGCGGCCTTATCGCTATAGCGTAGTTTAGTGCATGATTTACTTTTCGCTATAACTAGACAACATGGTGGCCTTGTCGACCCACATAAAATCCCCGTTATTACGTTATTGTGGTCACCATCTTCTTTACAAGTGGCCTTGTTGACCAGTGGGTTGTACTTTTATAGCCGAGATATAACCCATTCAGTTTCTTGAGTTAAGTGCTTCAAATGTGCCCTCACCCGGCTTAGGTTAGTTCGCACTGCAGGGCACTGTGGTAGTAGTCATGGCTCCCAAGGTAGGGCATGACAAACTTGGTATCGTAGCAAGTCGTATCTCTAGGAATCTACAAAATATGCCAAGTAGAGTCTTATTTTTGGGGTGTATTGTGCACCACTATCTATAGGCAAGAGACCGCAAGGGATAATAGTGTGGTTACTCTTCTTTTCCTCCGCCGTGCTATAAAGTCATGGCCGTGTAGGGTAACTTCCGGAGCTTATGTTATCCTATTTATTTACATAGAAATGTTGGACACGCCACTGGCACGCGGGCCGGTCGAGAGTTAGATGGGCAAGCAGGAGAGGGCACTAGTAGGGGACCACAGCAGAGCTATGAGGGCGACAGGGGGACACCACTCGATCTCCCCAACACCCACCACCAAATCAAAGCTCCGTTTAGGGTGATGATATATCGCACTACCCCCAACTATACATGTTCCATCGTGAGCAGGAGCTTTCTAGGGGTAAGCATGTTAATGCGTATGATGGCCGCCCGCCGCCGCCCTCATCCTAGTACACCGCCACTCTGAGCTCACCGAGGGGCCCTTGAGGTTCGAGAGTTCATGAGTTTATGGCTTAGTCCAATGCGCTACACAACAGACGCAGAGAGGACCCTGAATTTTATAGACCAACCGCAGAGGATATTTAGTGGTCATGAATGCCTCATTCACAAAATCCGCCTAGCTAGCAAGATTCATATTGTGAGATATATCAGTTTTTGTGGTAGGAGAGTTAGGAGAGATCCCTTTTAGAAGAGATGTACTCACCTACGTGGGCTATCTTTTCCGAGGCTTTCATAGATCATTATTTTCCTCGAGAGGTTCGGCAGGAGTAGAGCAAGCTTTTGTATCTAGGAGCAGGGACGAATGAGTTTTATAGAATATGCATTGAGGTTAGACTCTTAGGGCTAGGTATACACTCGTTTGTTGAAACCACGCTGCCAGTGGTGCACGGCTATTATTATGAGGCTTGCGACATAATATGTTGAATCTTGCATTATAGACACTCGCGAGAGGATATGACATTTCACTGATCCGTGCTTTGCTGTAGTATAGAAGAGCTTAGATAGCGCCAAGATGCTATGGAAAAGGATAAGTCCTGGAGTAGCGGCCGAGGCTAGGACCCGCAGATTTCAGCAGAGCTGTATGCCTAAACCCTATTTCTTAGGCAGCTACCTAGGCCCCCATTTCATCAAAGAAGCAGGCGTAAGATATTAGATTGTTGGAGGCGCTAGGTCCTAGCGAAAGTTCACGACGCCCAGCTTTGCAAACAGCCAGAGTAAGCTGCACTGCATGCAAAGCACAATACCTGGCGCAAAGATCGCATAACAACATCTCGGGAGTGTATATGGTTCCCATCAGCTTTCTATACTGCGGGGGCGAGGGACATGATGAGATCGTCTCACTAGACGCTGTGGCGGTCGTGACCAGCAGAGAATAGATCCTCAAAGCAGTTCATATGCCCCAAGACCTTCGTAGGTAGCCTCTAAGCCTCTAGCCGACAGTTTTGAGGTAGATCGAGGCATCCGGTTCAAGTAGCGGTCTGTGATTCAAATATGCATTACCAAGAAATAGGAGTTAGATTCATCGCGATGTTGTGACAAGATAATAGATGTTTGTTCTCACTCAATTTATGCTTTGATAGATCCGAGCCCACTCACGTGTGTTACCCAATTAGTAGCCCGAAAGTTTAATATAGCACCACTGCTTCAAGCAACCCTTTTCGGCATTCACCCCCGTTGGTGACTCTATTATTGCTAAAAGAATTGACGAGGTTGTATAGTGTAGGTTGTGGGTCAGTCCGACTCACATTTGGTAGAATTAGAAATGATTGATTTTGATGTGATTATGTATGTATCAAGGCAATCTATGTTATGCTACCGTAGAGTGATAGGCAAATTCTTCATTTCTACTTTCTCGGGAGAGTTAGTGGGAGAGTGAGAGGTAATAGCCTTACGCTCTAAAGGAAGGTTTATATCCTATCTTTGAGCGAAAAGTTAATAGAAAATGTTTATATCTACTCATATTGAAGTGTTCGGATGTGCAAGAAGAACTCGACTCTCCGCTTATCCCAGCTGTTAATGAGTTCCGTATGTGTTTCCATATGAACTTCCCGTTATTCCCCAGAGCGAGAAATATATCTCTCTATAGATTTTCTACCGATACTCTACTCCTATATCCATACCTACGTATTGAAACGGCCCTTCGAGTTAAAAGAATTAAAAGAACAATTAAAAATATTTGTTAGATAAGGGTTTCACGTACCCAAGTACGCGTCACCGTGGGGTGCACCAAATTCGTTGTGAGAAAGAAGGATGGGTTTCTAAACATGTGCATAGATTACCTAGCAATTGAATAAAGTTACTACTAAGAATATATATCCTCTTCTAGAATAGATGATTTGTTTGATCAATCGCAAGCGGGAGAGAAATATTTCTAAAATTTATTTGATATCCGGTACCACCAAAGTTCGAAGTTTGGGAGAAAGAGTCCCCAAAAGTATTAGCTTTCAGACTAGGTATGGCCATTTTCATTTTAGTTATAATCCTTCGCCTTGGCAAACATTGCCAGTTGTTCATGTACCTAATGAATATTATCTTCAAAGCCGCATTTGGATCTCGTTTGTAATAGTGTTCGCTGATGATATTCTAGTCTACTCCCCGTCGTAGCGTAACATAAATATCATTTGCGGGCACGATCCTCAGAGACCGCTAGTTATATACAAAGTTTTCAAAATGTGAGTTTCTGCTGAATTTTGTATCTTTCTTGGGCTACATTGTACGAGGCCGGGTATTCAAGTCGATCATTTGCAAAATTGAGTGCTGAAACATGTCCGAGACGTATGACCCGGCCAGAGGTCAGTTTCCCTCGGGGTAAGCCGGGTATTATAGAGGTTCGTGGGAGGGGTTTTCTACACCGGCCATCACCTTTGACTATGTCTGACTCAAAAGCAAATGTTTCAGTGGGACCGAAGCCCGTGAGCCGAGCCATGAATTAAAAAACAAATTGACATCAACACCTGTTAGCTTTGCCGGAAGGTTCAGAGGGTTACAGGCAGCAGATGACGTTTCAAGCGCCTGACAGTGTGTTTTAATGCAACGTGGAAAGGTAATTGATAACCCTCAAACCACATTTCTTACTGAAGTGAGAAGAAGACGTTGTCACAAAGAACCCAACGAGAGGTTGGGGTTGAACCCACAGGGAATAGGGAGACTGGATTATAGCTGCACTGGAACCCCGTGAGGTAGTTACTTCAAAATCGGGGGATTTTGAAGAAAATCAATAACAAAAGCAAATATTAACATTCTAATGTTGATTCAATATCAAAGGATAACTAGGTTTTTTGGTCTCCCCATGAGTTCATAACCTTTGGGTATACACTAGTGATTATCACCAATACTCACTTATAGAACTAATAACTTAGGTTCATTCAAATGAACAAACTGGCCCCCCTATTGAATGACTATATTAAATCACTCAACCAAGTCTCTCATGAGCTGCTTATAAACATCCGTTATCACTAAGTTTCGATTTAACTATCCTATGACCACACTGCTACAGGCAATGATTATCAAAATCAAGGCTCTGTTGTAATTTTTTCCTAATTCTACCACTTTGACCAAATAAAGTAAAGAGTTCGGGCATGTCCTAATGTTGCGCACTGGTTAAGAAACGTTTGCATGAAAATAATATAATATAAGTATTTGGTAATCGGTTTTAAAATCACTTTGTGTAACTCTAGCTTGTTAATCCACCATGGTTCCCACAACCCTAGCTATGGAGATTTTAGTCCTCATAGCTGTAAAGTTGTGATTTGCATTCATGATTAAGAATAAAAATCAATACTTACAATAATGATTGAGAAAACACTTCCTTCAATTACCCAAGAAAATCATGAAAAACAAAGAGTAAGCTCAAGATGAAGAATTCAAGATAAGGCTGATCACAAGTTGAATCAACTTAATTCTCCTTCTCTCCTACTTGTTTCTCTTCTCTATGATTGTCTCGATTGTTTTTAGAAAAATAGAAACATAAAATGTATTTGTACATACACAAGAATCCTTTACTAAACTAAATGGATGAATTTCCATATCCTGGGTATCGCAAATGTCACGAGCCAAGTTACGATTTGTAGTAGCTTCCTACGACTCAGAATCTACCTGTCAGACTTTGCATTGTTTGAATAATTTCGGCTAAGTGTTGGATCCAGTTACGATTCATACCTTCTCATACAACCCATTCGAGCTCCCGTAGTTTAATTCCCGAAATTTTGGAATTCTTCTCTGCTCAAACACAACCGCGGCGGTACAATCTGTACCTTCTTCCCACAAGTCGCATATTCCTTCCATAGAAGGAGTCATCACTTTATGCAACTTTTCTGAATTTTGTCATGATTTCTTCATCAATACTGTACTCCATCTGCACGATTCGTACCGAGACTCGTACATTTCCCTTTTGCACCTTTGCCTTTTGCAACGCCTCATCGTCTCAAGCATTTCCACTCTCGTAGGTCCTTTCTATGGTTCATACTATGGTCTGCACAATAAGCCTATTTTTCATCTTTCAAGCTTTCTTTGCCATTTTAGGTCCAACATCAATTCATCCCGCAATCAAAAGGAAAAGTGCCTTATATCCATAAGCATACCTAAGTTCATGCTACTTTCTTAGTTTTGAACGCCGAAAGTGTTATAATTCCATAGCACATCAACAATTTTAACTTATGACTTTTGCACGTCCTCAAGCAAAGAAAAGAAAAACTAAAACACAACGCTCAACTAGAAAAATAGACTTAAATACTAGCCAAGATTCAAACATAACTTGCACTATCTATACAAACTCTATTTACCCTTTCTCATGGAATACCATCAACTAAGGTATTACAAGCAACCTCAAAACATCATAAATAGGGATCAAAACGTGTCATTCATCCGTCAACAGTAATAAAGCTCATCACCAATGTTTTCCAATACGCATTTAATCGGCAAAGCAAACATAATCCATGTACCACATAAATTAAGTCTCACTCGCATATGAAATGTCAAACATGATATGGGACTAAGCAAGTAAGGCACTCACTCTCACAAAGAAGTTACAAGTATTATGTGTCGGATACGATAGGCTTGCCCTTATTTTCTCCTCGCGGTTTTATCAGATAGTCGGGTTAAGATCACTATAGGACTCGATATGGCTTATAATAGGCTCAGTAATGGACATGATAAAGATGTAAGATTTTATAAGTGACTATTCCTTCCTGGGCACTACAAACATTGGCTACACCATTTACCTAATTCACTTTTGTTCTTTCATTCCCTTTATCTCCTTTTTTATTCACATTTGCATGGGTGTGGTGAAGCCAAATTTTTTCAACATTTTCAAATTTTTTTTTGAGCTTTATTTCTCAACATTTAAACATTTTTCATCCTTTTTTTAGCTCACCACACCTTATTTTCCACCATTTCTTTCTTCTTTCTTTCCTTCTTTCTGCCCCCACCATTACGCACCCCTACTATAGCCACCCTTAACTTAAGTATTTTGCTTATGTTGAGGTTCACAATATCCCGCGAAGGGACCAGACAAAACAAAGTTCATTGTAAAAAATGGGCACTAAGACCCAGAATCAAAGAAACATGATCTATTAAAGCTCAAACTTTGTATTAAGGATTCATGCAACTTTGCAGGAAAATATAGGATAAAAGTGAGCCAACACAAAATGGCCTATGATCACATCCTAACCAACCATCCTTAGACTATGCAGAGACTAACCAGAAAGTTCTAGAACTACAACACAATACCGAACTTACTAATATACCTCACTCAAACATGGCATGAACTATTTTCACCTCACCTCGTCTCGGTTTATACATGGCTTAACAAAACTACTCATCTTGACAAACTAAAATGACATCCAAAGATCCACAGGAATCATGGCCATGTTGTCACGCAAATACATAGCTAGTTAGCGCATAAAATTAAAAACAGGTCAATTTTTACAAAAAAAATTTGTTTAATTTTAAAATATGAATTTGTCTTTTTTGGTTTTTTTTGTATTTTTAAATTTTTGTAAGTTTAATTACTAAAAGATAAAAATCCTACACATGGAGATTCTACCAGATAACATGTTTGAGGGAGAAACACAAGAAGAAAAAACCCCGATGGACCATGTAATCCCAAAATCACAAGTACATCCTCCCTTTTTTGAAAAGTTGGCTTCATCCCCAAGCGTCATCTATAAGAACATGGGGAAGAGAACATATTTGTGGCGCACTCAGCGCCTCCCCGTCATCTCGTGTAGGTGCTACCTCCATCGTAATAGCAAGAAGCGTGGCCAACAAGCTCAATTGTGTGTCAATAGTGGGGAGTGGTCCTCGTAAAGAGTCGTGGCTCCGAAGAGCCCCAACTATGCACAAAGACCGTTGGTATTGATATGGTCCGCCATTCTCTCATTGGAATCGACTCTCAAAACTATCTAAGCGGGCATAAAGAGCCCGAGTTGTTGCCTCTATCTCTAACTTGACTCATGGTTTTACATTATCCATCATGGCCTTAATCTTATGCTCTTCCATGGCCAATCTCTTAACTAGATTTTGGAGGAGGTCCCGTGGTACCAAGTTGTACCTCGTCGGTGTCCTGAGCTCGCATGTTAGCGCTGGTGTAATGGCGTGGCCGGGAGCCGATCAATGACCTAAGGCTCGTAGCCGGTGTTTCACTTTGTTTCCCGCAGAATGGGACATTCACTCTATATGTCCCCAACGTTTGGGCTAATGTGGAATAGTTGTTGGAATTCCCGCTTTGTATATCGGGGTTCATTTCATCCCGTATAAGGCCTATATCTACAATCCTTTGACCTAATCAACCGCTCATCACCCAAAGGAATTCCCGCTCCATACACTTGAAACAGACTCATGAATGAGATAGTAGTACTTACTCCTACCGTCTGCCTCGTATCTCATATCCGGCTATGATACTCAAATATTGATGGGGTAGCGAGACATAAGGTATCCAACCAAAACCGCCCGTCGCACTCAGTGTGTTGTTATTGACTGTAGGGTGCTAGCCGATGGCGATGTAATGTCCGGGTAGCAAATCCTTTGCAATGAAGTTTAGTGAATTCTTGGTCACCTTCTTCCCACCAAACCCGTCTCAGCCGCATCTTTGTTCTCAGCAATCACCCCCGCTAGCCATTGCAAACTCGCCTGACGTCATTTTTGTACACTTAGGGATCTAATTTGCTTCATAACCTAACGATAGTAATACTCTAAGATCATCCCGGTAGGCATGAACTGTCCATATAATATTTGAGCAATGTCCGCTCGCATATATCAAACTTCGACCTCAAACTAACACACTCTCCACCGAGGCCGATCTTTTATCTTCTACCCTTCCTTTTTCCCTTACCTCCATGGCTGCTAAGTAGTTGGCAAAAGATCCTGAATTATCACTTCGTGCAACCGTGTTGAAGTCTTGGTCATCCACTCAAACCCCTAGAATCTAAAAATCCGCTTCATCTCCTCAAATTCATTCAATGTGGTTGTGAGGACTGAAGGTTTTTGAATGCTCCTCCGTGGCTTATTTTTGGCGGTGAGATGCCTTGTTCATATATTTCCTTGGCTCCCAAGACTCTCCATCGGATTTGCATAATTCTGTTTGGGTGGGATTTGTTCTTATGCTTCATTAGAGCCTCTCCTCTCGAATCACTGCCGTTTCCTCTTCTCTTTGGGTCTCCCACCCTTCTTCAAAGATTGGAGTTGCCCCTTGACTTTTTTTATTCCTCCTAACTCCCTCCTTCAAACTCGGGGAGCTTGAGTGGACGTGGCAAAGGGGTTGCTTCTCGCTTGGACCTTTTCTCCGCCCTAGTGGCTCCGTTCCATTGGTGTCTACTTGATACTCCTCACCTGAACCACTAGGCAGCCCCCGCCTGTCGACTCGAGTCAGTTGGTTCAATAATCAGTCTCCCGTGGTCTGCGGTTTTGTCTCGCCCCGTATTTGTATGTCATTGTACCAAGAAAAAGGTTAGAATAACTGCTTTTGAAAAAGAAGAATTAGAAAGAAGATGCTATGAATTTCATCATGGGTCAACACTACGAAATGCACTATGAAGGTACGACTCTATGAAAAGTCCTGCACTGGAAACTATTTTTCGCATGATTCACGTGCACGACTCGCACTACCAAGGTACGATCCGTACTGGCGAGTCAGCTCCGATGAAGCCTCATTATGTTACAAACACTTTTCCACGATCATGGTATGACCCATAGGTCGACCACAAGTCGTAGGAAGGACATTTTCTTTTCATGCAACTATGTTTATATTGGTGTACGAGTGCTCAAAGCACGACTGTAAAGGGCAACCTACGTTCTATCAGTGCCTCTAAGTACCACTTCTAATCTTTCTTTTCTCAAATTGCAAGGATTCTTTTTAACATTTTAGGGTACTCATATTTCCCCCAGTTCAGACATATCAATGACTCAATTTTTAACTCAAGCCCATTCTTTCCTTTTACCCACTACCATAACTCATTAATTTTCAAAACCTCAATTCATCTAGAATCTAGCATCCTTTTAGTCGAAGAATCACAAAAAGAATAAATACCCCGATCATTGTCTATTTTCAACATCAAATTTCAAGTCTAGTGACCTAATTTAGTGTGGGGTTGTGACACCATCAATAAAATATGTGATTCTTAATAATGTTTAACACAAATCACGCATTTGATTGATGCTTCATTAATGGTAAATAACAAAGCAGTGGGGTTTTCTGAGCTTGAGTCGAGCAAGAATGTTGCTTGATTCTTTCGGTGTTGGTGAGTTAGGGTAGGGGAAAGTGAGGATGATTCGTGTGTTTGAGTTCTTGAGTACGGAGAAGGGGTTTGGGGGGTTTAAATAGGTAAGAGAATCTCTTAAAAAATTTGGGCCGAGCCGTCTTAATGCCTACTTTAACCCATCACGACTAGTACCACGATTCGTAGTAAGATCCTACGCTGGGCCCCTTGACTCATGGGCAACCTGCTAATGAAAACTTATCTCGACGACTTGCAAATACATCCTACAACTTGTACCATCGAGATACAATCCGGTGAGGATGCATTCGTAGGTTGGGGCTTGGAATCTTTTTCTAATTGAATTATATTTCATCGTCGTTATGGCTCATAATTTGTCACACGGGTCGTATCAGAGCTATAGCAAATGATGTTTCACCCTCCTATTTTAATTTTCCCGCACATTGAGCACACATTAGTTCAATAACTTGGGTTGCCTTCCAAGAAGCGCTTGATTTAACATCGCGGCACGATCTAGGTAGGCCGGTTATCTGCATTTCACTACCCACCACTTGGGTTGCCTCCCAAGAAGTGCTTGATTAACATCATGGCACGATGCAAATCTCTTGACTACTGTAATTCATCAAGTGATTTATACTCATCTTCCTAAGTTGAGATCACACTAAATTCCTTGCTGCTTCATTTTCTGCGATGTTGAATGTGACATCCTCTTGATTCAGCCTAAACTTCAACAAAGCCAACTTCACATCTACTAGAGCTCTCCTGGGCCACAAGGAATGGTCACCCCAAAAATGATGGGGACCTCATAATCAACTCACAATCCAAAATCACGGGTCCGCTTGGAATATAAATTTATCTACCTTCATAAGCACATCTATCGATCCCCACCGGTTTCTTAACTGGGTTTGCTGCCACAAGAGCCGTATGTTGGCCGCGTGTAGAGTTCCTAATCCTAACTTCTTAAATACAGTAAGGGCATCAAATTAATGTTAGCTCCTAGATCACAGAGTGCCCTTGAAAACTCAACATTGCAAATCATACATAGTATATGAAGGCACCTTTGTCCTCCTTTTTCCTGGGCAGGCTAGCAATCTGTATCTATGGCACTACACATTACACATAGGCCTACAGCTCATGATCTTTTCTTTGTCGCAAGTCCTTCATAAACTTTATATATCCTAGCATCTTCTAATGCTTCTACCAATGGTATGTTCAGACGATGCTTAAGCATTGAAAGGAATTTAGAACTTACCATTCTCCACCTTCTTCATCCTTTGGGGGAATGGTAGTGGTGGTCGATAGCTTTTGGCACTTTCGCTCCTTGACTCGACAGTTCCTTCTCACCTCTCTAGGCCTCGTAACTCACTAGTCTTTTTCTCAAAGACTTCTATCATCATCCTCCATCATGCCTTCTTCTTCCACTCAACCTCAACTAGAAACAGGGGGTAAACCGTGGTTTTACCACTCCTTTTCATCATTTCCAAACAATGTGCACGCTCTTCGGATTTTGCCGTTGTTGTTACGTAGTGTATCCTTTTTTCAAGGGTTCATTGATTCTTGACATTTTGCCCAAGATGGTGTTCAATTTGCTTGATGGCGAGTATGAGATTCCACCTTTTGATCCATATTTGACAAATCACCTCGAATCTCCTTCACTGATCATCACGGGACTCACCTTCTTCAACATCTTGGCTATCATGCTCTCCAACTTTGATTACCCAAATTTCCTTCTCGAGTATTGGGGAGGAACATAGAATCTAGCTTTGGCCATTGAGATATCCATCATTTCGCCTCCAATAACCTTCGCTCACGACCTCGGCTTCTGCCTGAACCCATTTCTATTGTAGTTGTCTCAATAATAGTTCCGACCTGATTTTAACCTTGGCGCCAATTGTCTTGTCCAGAGGCTTGGGCGTTGGTTTGTGAAACCCGCCACTTTGCTATCCAAAATGTTTGCCTCATCCTCTCGTGATAAAAGTGATAAGCTCCCTTGCTCCCTTCCGTGAGTACCTACCGTACTGACCTCGTTTTTCTCCACCCCTATAATATGCTTGTCGAAAGTCCAATGATGTGCGCATATGAGCCAACTCCCGGTCACGCTTCTTCTTTCTTCATTGGTCCGGAGTCAAACCAATAGCATATATTCCTGCCACCGCATCATCTTCCCTCGTATGCCAGGCCCTGATTGTCTTAGTCACCCTATCAAGAATGGTGGCAGCCTTGCTCCTGTGTGACTTATCAATTCTCCTCCACTACCGTGGTTCTGCTACAACCTTGGTGCTATTATTCAAAGACTGTAAAAAATTTCCAACAAACTATCATCTCGATTTTATGGTTAGTGCACTTAGTCAACTTCTTTTGATTCGCAACCAAGTTTCATAAAGTGCCTCGCCCTTGATCTGTCGAAACTTATAGATCTCATCTTTTAGTTGTAACATTCTAGATGGGGAAACGAATCTCTCCAAAAAGGCCAACACTTAAGCTCCTCCGCTGGTTATGAGTCATCGGGAAACTCTAATAACCACAAAATAGCTTCCCTGATAGAGAAAGGGAAGAGTCGGAGCCGTATTGCATCCCGGGCTTACTCGGGGCAACCCGTACGCCTCTTGCATATTTCTACAAAGTTCATTAGCAAAGTTGGCGTCATCCGCTACGTGACCACTAAACACCCCTTTCAGATTAGCAACCTAATCATGGTGCTTCGTAATGTTGAATTTCCATTCTGCCAAGTGCGGGTGGTGGCACAATTTTCTCCGGGGCATTGACCCGACTTCATCAACATTATCCTGGTCATCATCATCGCCAAATTATTGAGGGAAAATCTATGAGCTTTGTTGTCCCTCCCTTGTCGACCAAAGCATTTACCACTTCATATCTTTTATCTTCCGCATGTCAGATGTAAGCTTGATGAGCTAGCTCGGCTTGCCTTTCTTCTTCAAATTTATGTGGCCTTCTTTTCTCTATGGTTTTCCATGTTATGTCGTGCTCTTTCGATTGAGATTTAATGGAACAAAAGGATCTCCTCTACTCCGAGTGCTTGAAATTCACCGGAGAACAATGTGTGTGATACAAAAAAACACAAAAATAATGTAATTAAAGAAATAACTACTGTAAGAGTTAATTATAAGCCAATAACCTAGTTTCGCCTTATATTCCCTAGCAACGACACCACTTTTTGATAACACTCAAACCACACCTCTGATCAAGTGAGAAGCAAATGTTGTCAATAAAGAACCCAACTAGAGGTTGGGTCAACCAAAGTGGGAACAGAGACCGGATTCAGAGCCGTTAATTCAAAACTTGTGAGGTAGTTATTCAAATAGGGGATTTTTGAATAAATTAATAATAAAAGCAAATATTAAAATTCTCGTGCTGATTCAATATCAAGGATACAAGGGCTTGTGGTCACCACGGTTTCATAATTGCTTTGGGTATACACTCGAGATTATCACCAATACTTAATTATAGAACTAATAACTTAGGGTTCATTCAACGACCACCAGTCCCTAATTAATGAGCTATACTCAATCACTCGACCAAGTCTCATAAGCAGCTTCTAACTATCCGTTATTACTAAGTTCCGTATTTCACTATCCTTCGACCACTGCTAATATAATGATTATCAAATCAAGGCTCCGTTGTAATTCGTTTTTCCTATCTCTACCTCTTCGACAAAGTAAAGAATTCGGCATGTCCTAACGTTGCACAACGTAGAAACTGCTTGAGCCTGAAAAGAATACAATATAAGTATTTGGTATTGATTTTAAAATCACTTTGTGTAACCCTAAGTTGTTAATCCACCATGGTTCCCACAACCCTAGCTATGGAGGTTATAGCCTCTTATAGTTGTAAAATTATGATTTGCATTCATGATTAAGAATAAAAATCATTTACAATAATGATTGAGAAAACACTTCCTTCAATTACTCCGCAAAATCTTGAAACAAGTAGAAAGATCGAGATGAATTCAAGAAAAAGGTTGATCACAAGTTGAATAAACTCAATTCTCTTTTTTCTCCTACTTGATTCTCTTCTATGATCGTTCTGATTGTTTTTAGAAAATAAAACCTAAAGCGTATTTGTATGTACACAAGAATCCTTTTCCTAAACTAACCTGGATGAATTTCCATATCCGTGTCGCAATCGTCACGAGCTGCTATGATTTGTAGTAGCTTCCTACGACTGTACGCCATCAATTTTGCATTGTTGAATGAATATCTACGGTGTTTGGATCCAACATCCGTTAATTTCCTTCACATACAACAACCTGCTCTTGAGCCCCGTAGTTTAATTCGAAACTGGAATTCCCCTTCTTTGAAGTTCAACACGATCGTCATGGTACAATTCATACCTTCTTCCCATGAGTCGCATATTCCTTCCATAGAAGGAGTCATCACTTTAGCGCAACTTTTTCTCGAATTTTGTCATGATTTCTTCATCAAGTCTCTGTACCATATTGGTACGACTGCACTCGAGACTCGTGGGCATTGCCTTCTTCACCATGGACCTTCAGAACTTCTCATGGCCTCAAGCATTTACTCTAGGTCCTTCCTAATGGCTCACACAGATCCGCACGCGGTTCGCTGCATCTTTCAGCTTTCTTTTACCATTTTTAGGTCCAACATCAATTCATCCCGCAAATCAAAGGAAATTGCATTATATCCACATAAACATACCTAAGTTATGTTATTTTCTTAGTTTGAGTGCCTAGTACCAACTTTCAAATACATCAAAAACACAGCATGTGCTTCCAAGGAAATTCAGAATTCATGAAAAGAACTATCCACCCAAGGATCCGGAGTTAGCCGCAGAAGGGTTCACGCCTGAAGACAGGAGGCATTTATAGCAGTATGTGGATATTTTTACTAACCATAAAAGTCTTTTACATTTTCGTCAATGTAAAGAGTTGGAATTTGTGACAATGTCATTAAGCTAGGAATTGTTGAAAGATTATGATGCGAACATCTGTATCACCCAGTGAAATCTAATATATTGGTGGATGCTCTAGCCGATCTATGGGCAATGGCATATCTAAGTGCCGTAATGTGAATGCCCGAGAATTGCACCGGCAGCGCCTTTAGCAGGCCTGTGGTAGTTGATACAAGGGATAATGGAGACATAATTGCATTGTCATAGATCATCCCTAGTTGTAGAAGAAAGAAAGGTAGTATGAAGATCCTCATTTAGCACAAACTCGTGAGATAAGGTACAAATAAGGAGAAGTACCTACTATCGTAGGTAACTGGTGATGGGGTCATGAGATGTAGGGGTTGCCTTTGCATCTGTGATGTATGTGACTTCGCCAAGAGATCATGGTAGAGGTACATTATTCTCGTTATTCTCTTCACCTGTGTTCAACAAAGATGTATCATGACATAAAAAGAGATTTATCGGTGGCTTGAATGAAGAAACGGTAGTTTTAATTTATAAAGACAATGTCCTAACCGGCCAATGTAAAGGCGGAACATCAAAAACCCGATAGATTGACAGAAATAGCAAGAAGGCCTATGTTGAAATGGGAGGCAATCAATATGGATTTCCTATAACAGATTACCCCCCTGCACTGTGGATTAGATTTGACTCCATCTAGGTGATTGTCGATGCATTGAGAAGTCACCATTTTCACGGCCAGACCACTCTCAACCAAGGACTATGCTGAAATTATATATCGTGTGGAAGTAGTTCGATTACATGGGCGTTCCAAAGAATTCCATCACTTCTAATAGAGGAGCGCATCATAGTTAATTCGGGCAAAATTTTCAGAAGGGCTTGGGGACACAAGTTAATCTAAGTACAACTTTCCATCCTTAGACATTGACAAAGCAGTAACGTACCATCCGCGTACCCGAGGATATGTTATGGGCGTGGCAGTAGTTGATTTCAAAGGCAATTGGGATGAGCACTTACCCTTATTGAATTTACAATAATAGTTATCGCTCGGGTAATCCGTAGTGCCTTACGAGGCCTTATATGGGCTGGAAATGCAAGTCCCTAGTTGGTTGGTTTGATGTAGGAGAATCGACCACTGCCGTACATAATCCACGCCGCCGAAGAGAAAGCAAAGCTTATCGTAGAACGCTCCGCCGACAAATTTAGAGCCGCAAGAAATCTTACGTTGACGTACGACGTAGAAGTTTGGAATTTGATATAGGCGATTGGGTATTTTTGAAAGTTTCTCCAATGAAGGGCGTGAGGAGGTTTGCAAAAGGGCAATTTAGCCCGTGGTTTATCGCCCGTATCAATTACTTGGAGAATAGGTCAGGCATATGAGCTAGATCTACCTTCGTAATTGGAATCTCGTTCACCTACTATTCGTGTGTTGATATTAATAAATGCATAGGGGACCATCCTGTAGTTGTGCCAATTGAGGACATCTAGGTTATCGAGGAATACGAAGAGGTTCCAATGGCCATATTGGATTGGAAAGTTCATGTTGAGAACTAAAGATGTCGCTCTAAGGTGACAGAGAAATAGGTATACAGAAATGACCTAGGGAAGCCTGAGGGGAGCACATGAGATCCAGATATCCTCATTTGTTCTAGGTTTAATTGTGACACAATTAAGAAATTGTTGGTTCGGGCTTGTTGATTTACAATTATGTTATATGTAATGCTGTTGTCTAATATCATCTATCATGGGAAAGAGTTTTATAGTGTTATGTGAAATGCCTATTTTGGACTATTCTCTACATTTCAGGTTTTCAGATAGTCCAATTGGCTGTGAGACTCTGCCAAAATTTTTCCGTAATAGTAGTTAAAAGGGCAGATTCTCGTAGAGTAAAAGTGACATTCGAGGACGAATTTCAAAAGGGGGAGGATGTTACACCCCATAAGATTTATAATGTTTAGCTTCCAGATATTTGTAATGTTATTCAAGAGTTTTAGAGTACGACGTGTGCGATAAAGGGCTCGGGAAAAGGTCGAACGAGCACGAAATTAGGGAAGTTGAGGGAGAAGGCCAAGGCGGTGCCGTAACAAAGGCCGTGCGCGGACCCTCCGCGTTGGCTCCATGGCATGCCCGACTTTTGGCACAACCCGCCAAAAGATTATATAATTTTAAGTTTTCCTTTGTGTTATTTCATATATACATACATACCTTCGTCCATAGAAAGAAACAGAATGCAGGTAATTTTTTCCAATTACGCTCGCCAAATGTCTTCAACTCAAATTAACTTCGGGCTTATCGTGTTATAAGCCTCAAGGTAGAATTACTACGAGTTAGTTTCTCAAATTCGCCGAAAATCGTGAATCTACCCCCAGAAGTTGTTTAATTGCTCCAAACCAATTTCTATACGATCATAAGCATCACAAGTATTTCTCCCTTGAAACTATTGAGAAAATATACGTTTTCGATTGTGTTTTTTTAAGTTAAAGTATAGTTAATATTGGGTACAAAGTTATCGTTTTGCCAAATTTAGTACTGAAACTAGTCTCATCCTCCCAAGAATACGATTGCGTTTGGAAAGGGCTGTTGAATACAAATTGAAACTCACCAAGAAAGAAAGTCGGCACTGAGGTATGTAAGGCTATCACTTCCGCAAGTTACGCTCATTGTAAAGCTAGTAACATCCGTATCTAGTACTGAGTAAACCTATTGGCATCACCGCTATAAACCGAATTGAGCCTATGGTGACAACATAGTAATTCTTGTCCGAGTTAATCTAGCTAGAATGGTCTTACTCCGATGTTGAGTAGTTGGGGGATGTTACCCCATACAGTGGTTACATTTAGCCGAGGCACGAGGCCACATTGAATTTCCATTTATTATGTCCGCGAGGGCCATACAGAAGTTCCATTTACGGGAGGCCGTGAGGGCTGCTTGAGTTCTATTTATTACGCCACGAGACCATTTTGAGTTCCATTTATTGAGGTCGAAGGTCCATACCGAGTTCCACGATCGAGGTTGTGAGGTTCATACTAAGTTCTATCAAATAGAGGTCGGAGGGCCGTAATGGATTTCACCGCATTGAGGTCGCGAGGGCCATACCGACTTACGCACACACCCATCCTTAATACTCAGGTAGTAAGAATGGACCTTGTTTGTACTTGTCTGGCTTTATGGGGGTCTGTGTGGTTCTTTTGTGTTGTTGTACCTCCTAGGCTTATAGGCCCAGCTTAGGTTCTTGTTTGCTTATATAGACTTTTTGTTTAGAAAATTGCATAAAGGAAAGTATTCAGCAATCCTTACTCTCTTCCTTTAATTACTAAGTTTCTTTACCAAATTTTCAATCAATTATTATCTTTTTGCCTTACATATTCTAAGACATGCTGTACCGATGCCCACCTCGGTGCCGTGACGTCACCCGTAGGCACGACAGACGCCCGAGATGTTCCTATCCTCCAACTAAAGTCAAGAGTTTATTCAGCTCCTTCCCCTCTGGAGTTGAAAATTAGTGGAGGTTTGTACTTTTATGTACACTTTTTGCAGGCTCAGGCCCTTTCGACCATTATATCAACAACCTCTGTAGGCTTGCGACTGCCAGGCTAATTTCTTTGTGGTTAGTTGTTGTTGGTCGGTAGGTCCCGTGGTATGCTTTATTTCCTTTGCTGGCAATGTGTGGGGCCTTGCTTATATGTTAGTTGGCGGCCTTGTTGGCCATAACGTAGTTTAGTGCCCGATTTACTTTTCATTATAACTAGATAAGACAGGATGGCCTTGTCTGTATAGAATCCTTTTTATTGCATTGCTATGGTCACCATCTCTTTTACAGTGGCCTTGTCAAGCAGGCTATACTTACAGCCGTAGATACAACCCTTTCATTTCTTGAGTTGTTTTGACAAATGCGCCTACCCAAATGTGTTAGTTCGTAATCGCAGGGCACCAGTGCCGCCATACCTCCATGCGGCATGACAATCCTAGGATGTTTGAAAACTGTGGTCAAGTAGAGTCCTTTTTCGGGTGTGAAGTGCACCACACTTAGTGAGGAGGAGGCTATGAGGCATTATTGGGAAATTTCCTTTTCTTCATGATTTTTGTCGTACGTAGAGTATGAATATCTAAATGTCCTTTCTAACTCATGCTCTACCATCTTCGCTGATCGATGCCTCCCGAAGAGTAAATGGAAGGAGGTTTGGTTATGCCATCCAAGAAGCCCCAATTAGCTTCAAAGACTTCTCAAAAAGATCGTGTGACACCTACCTAATTCAAAATGGCTGCTATACAAATGTTAGCCTAGGCGTTGGACTAATCCAGTCAACTAACATGCCGTTGTACCTACAAATGCAAATGTGGACCTACACTTTCTAGAAGAGTTCGGGACTTTACCGGTGAATCTCTAGAACTTCATGGGTCTATGATAAATGAATAACTGTTATGACTTCAATGATGAGGTTCGAAGATCACCAAATCATGGGCATTACCTCTATTGAGAGTGTAGACTTACGCCTATCACCAAAGGAGTGACCCAAATATGGTATAGACGTGAAGGAAGAGACAAAGGTGCTTGATGAAGTGGGACGAGTTTGTGACTGTTCCTAGATAGGTTCTTTTCTCGGAGTTAAGGTGGTAGCTTAAGGCCGTGGGAGTTCGTGAATTTGAAACCAAACGATACGATGGTGCAGGACAATGCCTTAAAGTTCACTCAATCACAAAGTATGCTCCAAAAATAGTTGTTGAGACGCAGGGCTCGCATGCTCAAATTCATTAATGGAGTCTCATAATTTTGTGGTTAAGGAGGCAGATCGCTATGCTCATCAACGAGATGAACCTCTTTAGGCTTATCATCAATGCAATGTATAGAGGTGAGAAATCAAGGAGATAGAGAGGGGAGTAAGGTGCAAGGACATGTCTCAAGGTTGAGTATTCGCGTAGAGGTAGGGTGGTGGTAGTCACCACAATAGCAACAGAGACCTCCAACACCCTCACGCGCTCCTTCACTTCGTAGAAGATCTGGCGGGTGGAGCATCGCTCCCGGCCCTCGTGAGCCATGTCTCCGTGAGTCACACTTTTCCAAGATGTCCCAAGTTGCAAAGAATCATCCTAGTGAGTGCCATCCGGGAAAGGAGGGTTATTTTGATTGTGACTAATCGAGTCACAGATTGAGGGATTGCAGCATTAGCAGGATGCGGAAGGCCTAGTCCATTACATCAGCAACAGCCATGTAGCTCAACTCAAAGACGAAACTACCTAGGTATAGGTGGCGCGCCGCCAAACCTCGTTTATGCCCTATCCTCTCATGGGACCAAGAGAACTCACCGATATGGCCACCGGTATGTTACTTCTCATCTCATAGATATATATGCTTTATCGATCCAAGAACCACACTTTCTTTCATGACTATCATTGCCTGGGCTTTCGATATCAATCCGAAAAATTCTCGAATTATTTTCGCCTTTACCAAGTTGATGAGCCGCTTAGAGTCAATCTAGTATACAGGAATTGTCCTATCATTGTGTTACATAAAGTCATCTCAACTTGGATCTAGTAGTGTTAGATATGGTCGATATTGATCTCATTCTTGGCATGACTAGTTACATTCTCGTTATGCCTCGCTTAATCGCATAACTAAAGTCGTTAGATTCTAGTTTCTAATGAACCGGGCCTCCTAGAGTGGAAGGGTCATACTTCGCCAGGTTTGGTTCATCTCATTACTTAATGCTAGGAAAATGATCTCTAAGGGATACATTTATCACTTGGTTATGGTCAAGGATTCTAGTTTCGAAACCCCGACTCTTTAGTCAATTCCATTCTTCAAAGAATTTCTACATGTGTTTCTCGAGGATCTTCCTGAGTCCCTCCGAGGGAAATAGACTTCTAAGATGGACCTTCTCCCATACCTAACTATCTCACCTCTCCTCTTAAAAATGGCTCCAACTGAGTTGAAGGAGTTAAAGGAACAATCAAAGACCTTTTATATAAGGGATTCATCGATCAAGATCTCTCCATGGGGTGCCTCATCCTATTCATGCAAAAGAAAGATGGTGACTTAGAATGTGCATCGACTCACACAATAACAAGTTCAATGGCCAAGAACGTATATCCTCTACTCAGATTGATGAATTGTTCTGACCAACTTCCTTGGGATCTAGCTATTTTTTCAAGGTAGATATCATATCAAGATACCATCAACTCAAAGTTCGTGAGAGGGGAATGACATTCCAAAACAACTTTCAAAACTCAAGCAGGTCACTATAAGTTCGTAGCTGGTGTATTTTCAATTTAACAAATACTCCTGCAAATTTTATACTTGATGAATAGGTATTCAAGTCACACCTAGACATGTTCATTATCATCTTTATATTCTAGTTTACTCCAGAACAGAGAGGAACATGCATCACCAGATAGTGCTGCGCATTCTCGTGGACTTCTAATGTTTACTAAATTCAAATGTTGTGAATTCTAGCCAAAATAAGTGGCATTCATCGCAATGCTGTCTCCAAAGTGAGGGTATTCATGTGGATCTCAAAAGATAGCAAAAGAGTCAAGGACTGCAAAGACCTACCTTCCAATGTGGATATCAGAGCTTTCTTGGGTTCTAAATGGACATTACAAATGGTTCGTAGAAGGGTTCTCCTCCATTACTCTCCTTTGAAACAACACTAACCAAAATGTGCTGGAAGTCTCAGCGGTCCGATGCATATGAGAAGAGTTTTATGGAGTTGAAAACTCGACTCATTACATCCCCAGCTTTGACTCACAAGGTTCGTGTATGTGTTTGTGATCTATTGTAATGCCTCTGGGGACTGGTCTTGGCTGTGTCTTCTAATGCAAAGATGGCCTGTGTTATAACTTATGCTTCCAAATGACTCAAGGTTCATACAAAGGAACTATCCAACTCACGATCTTGAGCCGGCAAAAGCAGAGTATTTTCTTTGAAGACTTGGAGGCGCTACCTTTATGGTGTTCATAGATGTGTTGACCACCACAAAAGCCTGCAGGCGTTTAGTTAGAAGAATTTGAAACCTTTTTCAAAAGAGAAGATGGCTAGGAATTATTGAAAGATTATGATATGAGTGTGTTTTATCATCTAACAAAGGCCAATATAGTAGATGATTCCCTCAATAGGATGTCTATGGTGAGTGTCGCCATATTGGAGTGGTGGGTAAAGGAGTTGGCAAAGGATATGCAGACCTGCCTATTAGGTCCACGGTTGATCGTATGTGGAATTGTAGTCTAGAGGGTCAAAACTTTCGTGTAGGGGTTAAGACAAAGCCGGATGAAGGCCCAATTCTACCTGTCAAGCAAAGCAGACTCTAAAAAAAAGGTGTAAGCATTCTCCAAAGGGGGGAGATGATATGCTTCTCACTGTGGAAGGTCGTGTGTTCCTAATGTAGATTATTTGAGGCAGCAGTACTGAATGGAAGATCACAAACATTCAGGTAGTCTATCCATCTAGGTGCCACCAAGATGTACCAGATCTATGCAAGAAGTCTACCGGTGGAATGTCACGTATAGCGACAATGCAAAAATTTGTATGGCGTGTAAATTGCCAATAGGTCAAGGTTGAACATCAAAATACCCGGGGTATACTTCAGATATTAGCATTCCTACTTGGAAGTGGGTAACAAAACGTGATGTTATTAAGGTGTTTACCTTGTAATGTGCCGACAAAGACTCCAATTTTGTGTGGTTGTAGACCGATGACTAAGTCGTAAGACATTTTCTACTAGCTAAGACAATAGATTCAAGAAAGGATTATGCTAGACCATACATCTACGTTAGTCGACCGCATGGAGTTCCCTAATTAACTATTTCAGAGAGGATGCTCCGCCTTACCTCGCAGACTTCTAGAAGTCATTTCTCGAAGGACTTCGTACTCAAGTCAAGCTCATTACAACTTTTCATCCACAAGATAGATGTCCGATGCATCATTCACTGAGATATGATGGTGGCTTGCATGATTTATTTCAAGGGAAAGTTGATGATCACTCTACCTCTCACTGAAGCCAGACAACAACACTACCAAGATCTTGATGGCCTCATATGAGGCATTATATGGAGTGTATGTCTCCTATAGGTGTTTTGAGACAGAAGTTACCTTATTAGGACTCGATGAAGTACATGAGGCTATGCGTATGTTCAAATTTATCATGAAACGCATCAAAACATCTCAAAGCCAATGTGAATTATATGTAGATGTAAGAAGAAGGAGCTAGAGTTTACTGGTGGGACGATTGAGTATATATGAAAATACACCCCAGAAAGGGGTTGATGAGGTTCAGAATAAGGGAAAGCTCAATCCTAGATATGTTGGTCCTTGCTGCATCTTGAGATGCATTGGCAATGTGGATTGGCAAATTGGATTTTCCTAAGTGGATTTAGCATCAAGGCATCCAATCTTCCATGTGTCTCTATTGAAGAAATGCACTAGTGATCCGACCTCACTATTCCTTTAGAGAAAGTATTGGTGTAAAGGACAACCTCTCTTACAAAGAGGTTCTAGTTCCGATTCGTATCGCCAAGTTCTTAAGGTAAGGAACAAGGAGGTTCAGTAAAAGTGTTATGGAGGAACCACCTAGTTGAGGGAGCTACATCGAATCCTAAGCAAATATGACGGATAGATACCCTCATTGTTTCCTTCTAGCTCATCTTCAAAGACGTGTACTACATCCCTCCTCAACATTTCTTTATTTGGTTCCACTGTCACTCTATTCATGTCTTAGTGTGGCACCTGAAGCGCTAACTAGCTAGTGTATCTATCTCGCTTGGAGTCAATCACCTCTTTAGTATTTAGTTTATAGCTTTTAGCTGGGGATCACAGCCCCTTCCCAACCATTCCAGAACTTACTTAGCCTTCATTCGATGATGAATATTTCCAAGGGGAGATATTGTAATACCCAAAAGTTCCTAAGACTAAATCCCTAATAATCCTAAAACCCAAAAAAATTCCTAACGATCTCAACCAATGAGTTATTGCTGACTAACAACCCACTTAAGATTCATTATCAAATCTCGCAAATTTTCCTCAAGTACCAATGAGACGTAGAATGACTCTACTCGTACGAAGTAAAGAGTCATCCAGTCGTATGTTGTGACCTAATTCAAACTTGTCAAGTCCTTTCTCCCAAACAATGAGCTAGACATAACGATTCATTATAGATTTAACGACTCATCCTGGCGAAGTCGCGGAACGATCCAAAAAGTATTAAAGTCACTCTAGTGACAATGAATGGAAAAACAAATAAACTCCGTTGCTCTAGCTAACGGGTCATTCTATCCACCCTGGGGAGTGGTTTAGAGCTTGTTAAAAATTCTTCCATTGACCATGAATGGATTCAATGACCCATTGTTCCATCTAATGGGCTGTCCTTTTCATCCATTGGTCAAGTCCGTAAATTGAATTTTGAGACCCAGGACTAATGATTGCTCAAACGAGTCGTGATCACAACTAATGACTCATTGTGTGACCCATTGGATCCCGACGAGTAGTTTTCCACTTTTCTCCAGGGTATTTTTGTAACTTTTTTGCTATTTTGGTTCCTACACTACACCGTATTGGGATTGGTCGAGGGGGGATTTAGTGAGTAGTTGACCATTCCCACCCTAATTACTCAGACTTTCACCGTAAGAACTCGTGGCAAAGCCAAGCAAGAGCTAGGGCTTCTTCTTCTTCTCAAGATTTCAAGAGCTTCCTTAGAGAATTCTTCTACAAGTATGTGGGAGTTTAGAAAGGGGCATTCCTTTCACCTTTACGCCTAAAATAAACCAAAAGAACCCTAGCTTCCTTTCAAGTTTCCTAGAAATCATGGGCCTGTGTTTCCCGATGTTGACTTCCTATCTCTTAAATCTTTTAGTGTTTCCAATCAAGATTATGCCGTAATTTGTGTTATTTCTTTCAACTAGTAAAATATCTCTCCAGCTCTTATTTTTACATGATTGTGATACTTCACTTTATGATTTAGCAATGTCTTTGAACAGTATAATCTTTCTTAAATATGCATGATTTATGTCATATACTTTATAGTTCTAGTGACATTTAGCATACTCGCAATACGTACTACCAAGATTTCGCACCATCAAGATAGATCGTTTAAACTCGTGGTACTTCCTGCATAAAGAGGTCGACCTAGTCTTATACATTAGTTTAAAGCTATTAGTGTAGTATAGTTACATATACCTATATTTATTTATTGCATATTCGCCTGGGGAGTAGAACTTATAGCACCGAGTGGATCGGGTTCGCACATCCAGCTCCTAGAACTATGATCCACTATAGAATTTGACCCGAATGGGTTTTACAAGCCACCGATTACATAGCCTAGTCACCGTACTGGCAAGGTACAATGGGCCCTATCGATGGGAGTAAATATCAAACCCATTTCTGCCTGCAAGTTATATGTCGCGAATGTGCACTCCTATATTTGTTAAGCAAAGACTATTGTTGAGGCAATTCAAGTACACTACCGCATCATTGAGGCAACATGATTTATTTCAAGCTACAATCCAAGTTTTCCCAAGAGCCATTCTTATAAACACCCTTCTTTTCGCCACACCATGTACTAGATAAGAGGTAGCACCACTCAATTATTTTCTTTCATCAAAAGATTCAATCAAATCACTTATATGCTAAGCATTCAGTTACGCCACATTGAAGCTTATTCTTTATTTCTCTATTAATGCACACATCCCCAAACATAGGCTTTAACTACATCAATGTTTTATTTTTCATTCACATCCTCCCCCGAATCTTGGGCTTTATCCCTTTTTCTTATCACTAGAAATTAGGGAGGAACGTGCCAAAATAGAGGATTTAAGAAGGGTAAAGGTGTGTGGGATATGGTTTTCAAGAAAAAAGGTTTAAGGCTCAAAAGGTTGATTTAGATCAATGTTAAATGAGGGCATTTTTCAATGGAGTGATTATTCAAAGAGGGGCCTAAGTCATTTTCCAAGTGTAGCTACATATAAGATTTCACCTTGAATCACATTCGAGGTAAGTTTTAAATAACATGCACACAAGAATATGTTACACCCTTACTACACAAGGTGTCACTATTTCAAGGAGTATAGCTATTCTAAAAATAAATTGTAACACATGACTTTTGAAAAATTATTTCGAGTTTCGCACAACTCATTTTTGAACCAAAAAGCCAAACAAAGAACATAGACATTATGGACAAGTCAAAGATTTTTATATTCATTTTCCTTCTCTTCAAATTTCTTTCAAATTCCTTTGCAAAAATTTTTTTGGTGGTGACACTCAAGAAAAGTGCAATATGGACTCAAAAATAACAAACTAAATATTATATTTTCCTTAAAAAGTCTCCCTTTAAATACATAACTCAGAAATGTCACACCTCGCTTCGACATAAAAGTTTTTACCTTGGGAAAAACGGTATAAATAAAACCCGAGTTACGAAACTAGCTAATATCTACAACATTTATTGCAAAGAACGTGTGGTAAATCAATTGACATGGTAGACCAACCCCATATCATGGCAACTCATATCACAATAGCACTCTAAGATCGCTTCAAAGAATGTGGCCAACCATTGAAATAAATACAAAACTGTGCATGGCAAGGGTATCATTCATCCAAATAACATCAATAACATCTAATCTTGATCCCTTAAAATCAAGATATAACATTGTCCCTGATGTTAAATTGTAAAGGATGCGGGAAAGAATTGCTTGTGTTGTTTACTCTAAATCAATATTCTGTGGTAATATTCGTGAGCCGGGTGCGCACCACCCCTGGGAGTCAGCTTGTGCCCACGACTCAAAATACATTGAGTCCGCGAAGAAGCAAAGTGGCATCATCCTCTGGGTGCTCTCCTCATCCACCTCGAAGCTCAAACAAGTCATAAATCGTGCCCAAGTAGTGTGTGGGGCATCCATAACTTTATCTAAGAAGCTCATATTCACACTCGTCGGGGTCTTGGCCCTTCATCACCTTTATATCCGCTCGCACGAATCACCAACTCCCTAAACAACATGAACTCGTGCTAACCTCGTTAAGGCTGTCAAAAACATCTTTCATAACATTCTTGATAGACCTCTAGATCAAGGATGGAAGATTCTTGGCCAATTTGGCGAGTTGTTTGTCATCAATATGTCATATTGGCCAACTTTTAGATCCCTCTTAGTCCTGAGGAAAGAGGTGGTAGAAGGCCTAGAGGTAGCACATTATTGAAGGCATGTCTCTATTATCACTGTGCAGGCATCTAGGTCATGCTCAATGTGGTTCTAATAGTCTCATGAGCCGTGGAACTTCACTACATCCTATGATTTATCCTTCTCTTTCTTAATCTTGGGAGCATCATATCCCTTTTCTTTTCAATATTAATTATTCCGATAAGCAGAGCAAGAATGATCGACTCAAAATAGTGCACTCCCACTTTACTCATATACGTGTTGATTAGCAAGGTGAAAGGGAATGGAAAGTGTGTTGTCTAGCTTTTCACTCTGATTTCCGAATCCACAATCGCTTTCCACAAAATTCACGTGAATTCTGAATAATGGTGACTGTGATGGAAAATATGGATGAGAAACCTTTTGGTCATTCTTTGATGGCGCTAATGGGAGAAACAAAATCAAGCCACAGCTGACTTCAAAATGGAGGTCTGCCTTAGAAATCTCACCATCTAAAGTGGCCCATGTTGGCCGATGAATCGTAATGATTTCATCCACCTAATGAGTTGGTGGCTTCAGGCAATTTTCCTCCGCAAAACACTATCCCCGGAGAAGAAGTTCATCCCAATTGATAGAATTGATGGCGCTTCGGTAAATGCCTCCATTTCTTCCCTTACTAGAATATATGGCAGAATGAGAACTCTTTCCACCCTCTTTTGAGTGCTTTATTCAAGTTTCACGCGTGGTATAAGGCATAGAACTCCCAGCACTAAGTTAGGATAGTAGCCTTCGGGGCATCCAAGAAAGGTAACCAATCCTTGCGTAACTTCCTATTGATATTTAGGAACTCATTCCCGAGCCCAACAAGTTAAAACTCTTTTTATGGTGTGAAAGACCTGCTATCCGTGACATTGATGAAATAGCTTCATTTCTCAACAAAGAAGTGCAAACTTCTCTCTTCGCATTAGTAAAGACAAGACTGCCCTTACTTTTGTTCTTGCTTAGTGGAGGAGGGAGCCTTCGCAATCCTATAAGTGTTTTTCCTATTCAATGTCATAGCTTGGAAAAAATAATGTGTGAGTACCAAGAAACATAAACAAAAATTTAATTTTTTATTAAAAAGAAAAAGAAAAAAACCATGTGTTAAGCCAAGATAAGAAAAAGAAATAAAATGCAAATAGAAAAGTAGCAGGAATCGACTCGTACACACACGTGAGACACTTGTGTTTCGTAGGTGGAGTCCTGCGACATGAAATTGAGATGCATGTATGGGGAAAAACCAGGCATTCATTTTCCGCCCACCTCGTATTTGCACATACATCTCGGCAGATGGAGACTTGTGGCACGTAGGTGGAACGATAGGGAAGATAGTGAGTAGGTAATTCCTAATATTCACATGCGTTACTCCGCATTTATGCAGGCAATATTCGTGGCACGATATGCCTGGGGCAATGCCTTATTCCATATGTAATGCTTTCAAACTAGATTAACCTACATTTGGACAAAGCTCCACGATGTCAAGAATTAGCAACACATCTTTACCTATTTTCATAGCATTCTCGCATGTCTTTTGGAGTTAAATTAAGTAGAAAACTAACGTTATTATACTATGTTTCAAGAACCCAAATAAAATAAAGAAAGGAGGCATTAAAGTTGTTGAATCTCATAAAAATGTAATGCAATTGCGTAAAAGTCAAAGGATGGTTCAAAAGACTAAAAGACAGCTTTTAGAAGATCTGGCCGCATTTTTCAAAAGATGGTTCGAAAGATTGTTTTGCTTTGAAAATATAGTTCGTCCCAACTTGGTCCTCCAAAAGTGAATTTTAGCTAGGATTCTTGGCTTAGTATAAATAGTCCTTTTTCATATTTTTGAAGTGAGTCTTGATAGTGTATATAGTTTTAGCTAGATTTCCATTTATTTTCATAGATTTTTAATTGAAGTTCAAGATCAAGTTATCAATTCAAGTTTTCTCTCCTAATTGTACTTCATTGGTAAGAATATCTAATTATTTTCTTTCTTCTTCTTCTTTCTGTGTAGCTAAACTCATATCTAGGTTGTGAACCCTAATGACCCAATTTGGTAAAATTGAGTTTGGGCTTGTGAATATTTGATTGATATTTTCTTTGTAGCGTGATTGGTGATGAGTGTAATTCAATCCCGGCCAAATTACCTTGAGGAGGCTTAAAAGAGAAAATTTAGGTTGGGTTAGCATCAATCAATAATAACCAAGGTATAACCCTTGTTTAATGGATTCTCCTAGACATAGTTGAATTCCAATTGGCAACAAGCAATTCGATAGAAGGGAGTTCTCTCAATTTGACAAAATTTAAGTAGATTGACACATACGGTACTATCAAAAGATATCCATGCAAGGTCAAGTAAATTTCTTTATGATGGTTCTATCCTGACTTCAATTTCAACATTGAGTGATTTAGGGGATCACCTATAATTAAATACTTCCTAGTTTTTCATAATATTGAATTTTTAACTTGAATCAATTTCATTCTTAGTTATAATATCTCTTTTCACTTTAACTTGAATAGAGTCTTAACTATAAATCAACTTTGAAACTAATTGATAGTTTGTTTTACAATTGCTCTATGGATACGATCTCTACCATTGAGTTGCAATTATATTATATCTCTCGTGTACACCTTCAATCCAGGGGTGGATCAAGGCAATATCGTTAATTTGGCACCATTGTCGGAGACATTGGCACGGTCCTATCAAGTGATTCTTATTTGGTTTGCTTGTTTATTTTTATTCTATCACTTTTTCTTTGTGTTGCTGTGTGAAGAAGGATTATCATGGCATCATGGCATGAGAACAGGCTTGGGAGGTTGCAACTCCATGTATTTATGGCCCATGCCCATATTGTGGAGGACCCCATTTTTGACAAGATTAGAATATGCCCTAGAGAGAGATGTATGCATCCTATCACCCTATGATGGGTATAATTGCACCTATTGTGGGTGGTCAAGATGGACATTGAGGTGATTATCCTAACTATTATGACTTATCCCCAATGTGTCTTAATGAAAATGCTATTGTCCTGGTTTGACATGACCAATGACAAGGCATGTGAAGGACAAAGTGTCAATTTGAAAGAATTCAAAGAAATGCTCCAAACTTTTGTTGGATCGGTTTAATCTCAAAGATCAACAAATCCATCTCAATAAATGTCATGGAATAGCAAAGAGTAAAAGATTCATTTGATGATACACTTTACATTCCTTTGGAATCGTCTTCACCTTCAAGAGTGTAATGATTGATGAAGAGATTTCTACATCAAATGGATGAGACACAAAGCTCAAGACTACAATTGGCTGTGCAAATGAAGAAAAAGAGCCAAAGATTGAAGAATAATTCTCTAGGTCTCAAAGTGGAGTTTGAAGAGATGTCGTGGAGCAAAATAGGGAAAATGCACATAATGGGCAAGTCTTGATCGAATAATGGGAGAAGATCAACTTGAAAATGAGAAACTGTTCAAGACATGAATTTTTCCATGTATGGACTTGCAAGGCTTGGACAATCTCCTATCATGATGAAATGATCACGATACTAAATTTTAAAGTGGTTACCAATGAAAAAGAGGTCAAGATAGATTTTGAAGAGACAAGGGTGATTTTCCAACCAATCAATCCAAAAATACTACAAGATGTCAAAATTGAAGAAATAAATACTCAGAGTTGCAACGAAAGAAGCCCATCAATTCATTTTAGGACTTCAGTGCATTTGAGGGTGAGGATGTCAAGAGAGAAGCAAATGGAAATGGATCGGGATTTGTACTACATTCAAACCATTTCTCAACATTGTGCTTGATTGAAAATAAGGAAAATGAGGAAACCTAGCCTATGGAGGATCTTCAAGAGAAGGATCAAAGTTATTTTATTTCAAAGTTTGCCATACCTAGAAGGAAAAATGACATTCCTTAAAGCCAAAAGGTGCAAAAATGAAATACTAAGAGACGGCTCCCTTTGTGTTCATACTTATTATCCCGTAAGAATCATCGAAGTCTTGATTCAAATACGGGGCGACAATTCATATCCTCAAAGTGAAAAAAAGTAGAATGACACTAACCTCTCGGGAGGCAAACCTTATGGGATGCTACACCATGTATATGCTCTCACGCGTGCCGTAACGTTAAATCAAATACTTTTTGAGAGGTAACTCAAGCATGTTGGACTAACAATGTTGTTTGACAAATGTACTTAACATGGTGAAAGAAATCAATCAAAATAGAAGGCTAACAATTTTTTCCCTAAAGGAAGGTTCGCGGATGGACCGCTTCTTACAGACAATTCTCCTATCTAATCATCCATTGACATCACTCACGTTAACACTACAAGGGAGGTGATATAATCTTGTTTCTTACACTGCGGATTATTTGTGCACTGAAGGCACTACACCATCTTAGGGTGGGGAAGGATATAATGTGGTATATATGTTTTTGATCAAGGCCCGGTGGAACGTGGTGTGATGGAAACACACTTTAGTTCACATGTTTTTACAACTTTCCTAGTATAGCTTCTTCTTTTTCTTCTTAGATTAACTTTTTTTCTTTTATAGTGTAGAGCCTCTTGGTTTTCTTTAGCCATGGTTCTTGGAGTCTTACTTTTTGTTGAATCTAGCCAATAAAAGACTTATGTCATAGTGTACGGGCCCAATGACGGATTGGGTTAGGTGACATTCTTGGCGCGGGCGTCTACTGGGTTGAGCTCGGCCTTAAGGGATGAACAAATTACATTTGACTCAAAGAGGTGGTTCATCGCATGGTGGCAATCATGTGACTCACTTAAGGGTACATCCCTACTTTGTTGAGTCGTCTTATCCACAACGAATTACTTATGATGAATTACTTGTATTTATTTTTGAAAAAAATGCCTCCCTTAAAATTTTTGTCGTAGCTATTTGACATTGAGTTGTATATCTCCCATTTTGTGATACGAAATTATTGGCAATGTGTTCCTAGTTGAGAGTGATGTTGTCATTTTTATATTCATATGCCAATGTGTGGGAAGGAAAATTATTTGTTCACTTTATTTTATCACACTCAGGAACTTGCCTTGCTACTTGTGCCCAATTTGGATTGCCTATGGGTTATTATCTCAATCCAAGTGGTCGCGTGATTGCCACCCACATTATCCCCTTAGGTGGGCAAAACAATGGAATTCCCAACTAATTACTCAATATCCACAACGAGCATAAGTAATTCTACAACAAAATGATAAGTAACAGGAGCTTTAATTAAAAGAAATAGGAAAATAACATGAACTTGTTTATAAAATCCCCAAAACCTCAAAAGCAAAAAGCATTATCCGAGTCCACTCACCTTCCACTATCTTGTCGTTTACCTCTATAGATGGGGCCGAGATGAACTCCCCTCGGGTGAAGGTCTCACTGTGGAAAGAAGCAAAGATCACACCAATACGACACAAAGTAATCGGGCAAGCATCATTGGTCAATTCTTAAGTAATAACACATATAGTAAAAACAACATGCAATTATCCAAAGTACAAGTTCATTAAATACTCATTCAAAATCAATCTATGTAGAGTGTTTGGCTGTCCCGGGCACACTAGATTGCGCCGCTGCAACGGTCACTTTACCGCTCCCACGGCCTCACCACGGCGGTAAAGGTACCACGCAGCACACGCCTTTTGGGCAAAACTCAACTTAGTCAGCATATATACAAGCTTCTTTAACTCTTTTCAACATTCAATTCATTACAACCATACAAGTTATTCATAGACGTTAGTCCAACAAAATACCATAACCACATAGATATGCCATGACTACTCACAACAAACATTTTGCACTATCAATGACTTTTACATGACTTTACATATAGTGTCAAATCATCATAAACACATCAACATTTCCAATTACAGACTATACAACAAGGAATTCAATTTCATTTATGTTCTCACATTTTCGAACCAATCGAGCTTCTTTAAACTCAATCGTATTGTAACAAGTGGCCGAGAAGTGCCAGAACACGCCTCACATCACCATAATCACGCACAACTTATCTTCATTGTACACACATGCCAAAGGGTCTTATTTCGCCTTCCAGTCATGACCTACAGTGGACTTAGAAATTCATGTACTCGTACGGCACGGCAGCCCGCCTCCCCAGCCATCTATTTGGCCTGTATGTTGTAATACCCCAAAACCCTAAGATCGTACTCCGAGAATTGAAATGGAGAAACAAAATTTTATCACCAAGTCACAGGATGAGTCAGTCCGAAGGATCTCAGAGGCGAATACCACGAAGTTGTTATGACTCGTGGGGCAAACGCTGACTTGATTGGAAATTTTAGGTTTGGGATGGCTACGGGTGTGACCATGAGGCATGGTCCGCCTCTACTCTATCTATTAGGTCAACCGTGGTCAAAGGGGTCCTAAGGATGAAGTGAAGCGTGCAAAGGCACCTAATGGGTCATCACCATGATTCGCTTCTGCACAATTCACGAGTCTGCGGTCCTCGTGGTGACACTCAAGAAATTTTGTAGTGTAAGTAATAACCGTAGACCATGAGCCGCGGTCCAGGTAAGGAGTCATCCAGCCCCTTTGTGGGAATCTGTGTTTTTTCCTTGCGAATTTATTAAGGGTTTTTTCAGATATCCTAAATTCCTAATACCTAAACTACATCATTTTAAGCTCAGAATAGAGTTTTTTAAGAAGGGTTAAGTCATTCTAAGCCTATACTAATTCATGGGCGCAAGTTTAGAGGGTTGAGAGGTGATCAAGCTTAGTTCTTCAAAGTTCTTCCTCAATTTCATTGGGCAATCAAGGAAGTGGTGAAATCAGTTCTTCAGCATGAATGCTGAATTTTGGTGTAATTACTCACGCCATGCCCAATCCTCTCTTAATTCATGAATTTCTAATTGATGATTCTAAGGATTTTAACCCAAATATGTGAATTTTCTCAAGTTCTATCATGGGTATGATCTAAGCATGTTATGTATGTTGAATTATGATAAATGGGATGATTTTAAAATGTTTTAAATTATAAATTATGTCTTTAAGTTTTGAATTTTTTTATTTTGTTCAAAAATAAATTTCTTGTTTAAATAAAAAGATATTCAATTTTTGTATTTAATGATTTAATTATCGGTTTCATGATTTTGAAATACCCATGTCTATGTTTATATTTTCAAATTAAATCAAGTTGATTTCAAGCATGTGTAAGTATTGGGAAAGCCTCCATATGATCGGGTATGTTTTTATGATTTCATGAATTAGCTACTACATGGATTCGGAGTCTAGACTCCCATTATTTTCAATTTTCTTGTGGTATGGCTCTGAGCCAAGGCCTCATGTTATAGTTTCGTATTTATGTATGTATGTTATGAGTCGCCTTCATTTCCTAGACGATGGTCGCCTTCTTGAAACTGATGGAAAGTATATGCATGTTTTTAGGAGCAGTGTCTAGCACCGAGTAGGATAAGGGTAAGTCAAATCCTATTCTAAGAACTACGCGCCAACATAGGTATGTCTAAATTTTTGGGACCTCCCTTGTGAGCTTCCCTTCCCCAAGGGGGCCTTGAGCTTGATATCGATATTATGGTAGCGTCCTTAGCCTTGGCAAGGCTTTAGACGGCTCGCCCACTTGAGTGTGATAGTCAGACCACGTAGCTCTATTACGATAATGTTGGTTATATGGGATTTAGCCCCCATTTGCTTCATCATGATTTTAGTTATGCATGTTACTACCATGATATTATGTTTGTGCGCCTTTGACCCAATGTTCGCTTACTTATGATTACGCTTATCGCCTTGGGTCATTCAATTCGCTATGACGTTTTGTTATGTTCAAATCATGATTTTAGAAAATAGCGTGCAAACCCTACTCGAATCTTATGCTGATTATGCTTATGCATTGCATTATTATTGATTTTAGTTACTAAGAGGTTTTACTTTTACCTTGCATACAAGTTACATTCCATGTATCATCAGAGTGCTCTATGTTGTATCATTTTACGATGCTACAAGCTCGATATCCGTACTCAATTCCGCCTAGCCGATTATCATAGTTAGCACTTCCGGCCTCGCTGGTGAATCCTCATGTTTCGAGGGCCCTTTCTTTCCATTTCTCTATGTTGGTGTATTTTCGCCGTACTTAGTGAGTTAGTTGGGGTCTTTTTCATCAAGTCATCGTATTAGAGGCTCTTTTGATATAGTATGTATTCAGCTTTCAACAGATGGATATGTTAAGTTATGTTATGTTATGTCTGTACTTTCTCTATGTTACTTATGTTGATATTCCACTTATCTATGTTTGAGTTAGATGTTATGTTAATGCCATGGGTCGACTTGGAGCCTCTCGGGGGTTCTTATCCCGTGTCTCGATCCGGCCCCATGTCTGGCCGTGTGGAATAACTTGGTAACAAAGAAATCAGATTTTGAATTGTCCTAGGGTGTTTGAAAGTCGTGTTAAGTGCCATGGGTGTTAAGCGCGCCACACTTGCGACAAAGCGGCTAAAGACGTTTAGGAAATGTTCCTCTTTTTCATGATCTAAGTCATGTGATGAAAATGTCTCTTATCCTTCTAACTCGTGCTATACGCATTTGCAATCATGCCACCCTTACGCAGTTAATGGAAGGAGAACGGAAATGGAAATGTCCATGAGAATGGAAATTGAGATGGGCACCAGCAGGCTCCCACTATCCCATGAGAGCACATACTCGAGCCAGCTTTCCCACGTGAGTTTAGGTGTTTGGCCCGCATGGTAGCTCCTAGGCTTGACCGCCTAGGTCAATCAAACAGTCGGTAGCGCATGTCCCTCAGAATGGGATTTCGACGGCGGCAAGTGTTAGAGATTTTCTTAGGATGAACCTCCAAAGTTTCTTGATCAAAGGTGGATGAGGATCCACATGAGTTCATTGAGGAAGTTCTCAAGATCACCTAGATCAGGGGGGCGACCGGGAGGAAAGTGCACCGATTTAGCTGTACTAGTTGGAAGGGGGTTTTCATTTGGTTAAAGTAGGAAGGATAGTAGGGCAGCCGTGGGATGAGTTTTATGCCGCTTTTCCGGATCTCCAGTTCTTCCTCGGTGAGAGAGAGAGATCAAAGCAAACAGTTTGTGAACCTAAAGCAAAGTGGAAGATGCATGGGCCAGAGTATGCCTTGGAGTTCACTCATCTAATCTCAAGTATAACTGATGGTGGCAGATCGTAGAGCCCGAGTGAGTCGGTTCACGCATGGGGTAGTAGACTACCTAGTCAAGGATAAAGCGGTGACCACTATGCTTCATCGTGACATTGACTTGCTCATAGTTATGTATGCCTACCGATGGAGGCTATGGTAGATGAGTGAGCAAGAGAGAGAGGCCGAGAGGGCCGTAGTTGATAGCTGGATTCTCCCAACAGAGACCTAGTGGGCACCGCGCAGTCTCGATTAGAGATCTTCGCCTGTACGCCTTTGGCAATGAGTGTGCCATCCATATCCAAGTGTGATCAGAGAGGGACGATCATCAAGCTCAAGCGGTCGAGTAGAAAACTGTACGTATCAAAGCACTCCCGAGTGCAGCGATGTTGGCGGAGACATGTGGTCCATTTCAGTTCAGGTGCTTATTTTGAGTGTGGGAAGTCCAAAAATATGCTCAAAGATTTCCCAAATGCCTGATAGGGTCATGATAGGGCCGAGGCCAAGCTTCCAACAAGAGCTCCACTAGCACGCCCAGATCAATAAGGGACATCTACTAGTGCAATTGGCAGACAGCACAAGAATAGATTCTATTCCCTAGCATCCTTCCGTCAAAGGCGTGGAGGTCTCCCCGCATGTAGTCACTTGTATGTTATGAGTATTCCACCTTGATGTATATGCGTTTGCTAGATACATGTGGATACTTTATCTTTTGTGATGCCCTATGTTGCTAGCGCTTTTGGAGTCATCTAAAATCCTATCGTAACCTCTTCTTAGTCTCTACTCCAACAGATTCATTTATAGCTAATCTAGTGTATAGAAATTTCTGCCACAATTCTTCAAAAAGCCACCTCACAAAATCTAGTAGAGTTAGCCATGACAGATTTTGATGTTATCCTCGCATAGATTGGTTATATGCATGTTATTTCTCGGGCTAACTGTAGAAACCATGCCGTAGAGTTCGCATTTTCAGGTGAACCACTTATAAAGTGGAAGGGTAGTTCAACAGTTCGTAGGTCGTTTCATTTCCTACCTTAAGGCCTAAAGATACCTCTATGGTGGTGGTGTGTACTATAAAGTTATGGTTAAGGATGCTATGTTCGAGACCCCAACTATCCTGCCAAGGCTAATAGTATGTGAGTATCCGTATGTTCCCCAAAGATCTAATGAACTTTCTCCCAAATGGGAGATTGATTTTGGTATTGACCTTCTTTCCCGATACGCACGCACTTATATATCTATTCCTCCTTACAGACGGCTTCAGATGAGCTAAAGGATTTGAAGAAGCGTGCTGAAAGACCTTCTACAAGAGTTTCCATCGTGACTGCAACTTCCTACGGGCTCACAAGTTTTTTTTGTCCAAAAGAAGATAGTTCTCTGATGCATTGATTATTGGCAATCAACAAAGTTACCATCAAGAAAAGGCATCTCTTCCTAAGTGATTGATGATTTGTTTGACCACTTCTGTGGTGTCAATGCTTTTTGAAGATAGACCTCACATCCGTATACTATTAGCTCAAAGGTTTGGGAGGGATATTCCAAAGACAACCTTCGGGATCCTAGATGGTCATTATGAGTTTGTAGTTATGTGGTTTCGACTAACGAATGCTCCTATGCCTTTTATGTATTTGATGAATAGCGGTGTTCAAGCCATATCTACACATGTTCTCGTGATTGTGTTCATAGATGATATCCTTATATACTCTCGAGCAAGGAGGAGCATGTCGCCCATTTGAGGGTGATGCTGGGCGACCTTGAATGATCGCCAATTGTATGCTAAATTCAAGAAATGTGATTTTTTGGGTTGAACTTAGTGGCATTCTTGGGTCATGTGGTATCATGAGGGTGTACAAGTGGACTCTCAAAAGATCGAGGCGGAAAAGAATTGGCCTAGATCAGAATCCTTCGTATATCAAGAGTTTCTTGCCTTCATGGTATTATTGGATATTTTTCAATGGTTTTTCATCCATTGCAGCCCCGTTGACTAAGTTAACTCGTAAGAAAGTGAAGTTTCAATGGTCGGAGGCTTGTGAGAAGAGCTTTCAAGAGTTGAAGACTCGACTCACCTCGGCACCATGTTTCCCTACCCGAAAAGGGCCAAGATGGGGTTTTGCCATTTGTGTGACTCTTCAAGAATCGCCTTTGGTTGTAAAATTACAGAGCTACCTGCAAAGTTATAGCCTATGCCTGTGTACCAGAAAGTCATGAAAGGAATTATCCGTACTCATGATCTCGAACTAGCGGCAAGAGTATTTGCCTTTGTGTCAGGCTCCGCAAGTGTACGGGTTGTACAAGTAATATAGTGGCCCTTTTTAAGAATCCCAATGTCTAACCCACAGGACTAGACTACTGTGGCAAAAACTTTCTCAGCAAGTTAATTTACCTGTAACTCTAATAATGAAGACAACAAAGCAAAGAAAAGTTTTATATTTTGTAAACTCACATTTATACTAAAGTAAATAATTATGCAAATGAGTCTCGAACTATGAGGTGGAGCATGCCGAGGTTAAAACGAACATGTAAAGAAATTAATTATCGATATATGGTTCATCTTTTCTCCTATTAAGTTAGCTCAACTTATGCCTATGGATTAAGTATTTAACCCAACTTAAGAATACAGCGAACCTTCCACCTACATTTCTGTGATAAGAAGAAATTCATGTTCTAGCCATACAAGACCGATTCCACACTTGACTACGATTTTCAGTATATTTCTATCCTTAAGGTGGAATCAATTCCCAATTTTCCCCAAACCAAGAAAAGATCATAACTCTACACTCACAACTTTCCAGCTTTCGTGCTCTCTCGGTGAAACCGACTTTTGGATTTACATTAACATTTGCCGATATTAACGTAGAGTAAGAACAAGAATAACTATAGAAGAAAAGATGAAATAACCAGATAATCAATACTACATTTCAATACAATAGTTCATAACCTCAAGAAGAAAGGGAATTAGCCAATCATTTGTGGATTGAACATCATTAAATGAATGGAAATCATGCAAACAATTGAAAGGAAGAAGAAAGGGATGTAGAAACCCTAAGAATTTTCGTCCTCAAAAACTACCTCGTAACCCACGCTCTTGCTCCACCAAGTCAGAATATGTGAGAAATAAACCTAAGTGTGCTATTTATAATAATAGGAATTTGTCCTCGAATAATATGAAACGTGTCACGGAGTGCAACGCGCGAGCATTGCCTCGTGGATACTACCAAATGCGGAGGCTCGAAATCGCCCGTAATCGACTCCAAGAAGACTGCCGCTGGGCGCGTGGCACGCCGTCGGGGAAGTTGCACCCTTTTTTGTCGCTGAGCCACTCCCGCCGTGGCCATGCCACGCGGGGCAGGGGCTGTCTTGGGCAGCCTGGCCTCCGGCGGGCATCTTGCCGACGCCACAGTGGCCCGTTTTGGGCCTCCTCTTTTATTGACGCTATGGTTTATTCCCGTCTCCAAGTTCCCATTTCACCAACTCATGAATTAGCTCCTCAAAAGTCATCAAACCCACAAAACAAAGGCTAATCATGTCAAGATAGCAATATCTTCACTTTTATATAAAATCACATGAAAATGTATCAAATAGCTTAGACAACGCGACTAATTTAAGTTGTAAAGCGTATCACGGACCTATATTATTTCCCGTGACTAACCCCACACTTAAAGCCTTGTTCGTCTCTACAACCTTTACATATCATGCATATGGAGAGTCCTACATAACTAATTTAGCAAGTTAATTCAAGCTACGCTATAATGGGATTACGTAAGATACAAGTTAAAATAGAACATGCTATAGAGTTACAACTATGTTAAGACTTCTTAAATCCTCAAGAATCGACTCTCAATTTTAACAAACTCATGTCAATCAACCTGGACATGGAAATCACATGAATTTTAATCCTTCATTAAACATGTGCCCTACGGGAAAAGAGTTACCCAATTTCACACGCAAAAACACTTTTTATATCACAACATGTGTGTGTACATAAATAGAATTTCACTCACTCTCACAAAGAATTCACATGCACCATGTAATGACCCATGTTTGCCTTTTTAGTGTTGTACTCCACTAATTTGAGGATGTACGAATGTAAGATCAGTGAGGGACTTTTTAGGCTGTAATGTACTCAGTAGGTACTATTGTGATCGTACAGTGACTATCTTCCCTAAGCGCTTTCAATACATCACGCCCTCATTGCGAACTTCCCTTCCTTACTTCACCCCTTTATCCTTGGTAGTTTTCTTTTTCCTTTGCTCCCCCATTTCTTTTTAGGGCACTTTTTTAGCTCATTAGTAAGGAGTTGTATAAATTATTTTTCATTCATTTGTTTTCTTACTTCCTTACTAATAATCAACCATTTTTACCCAAGTGCACCTTTGACCTTTCTCTACTTTTTACAACTTTCTACTTTTCCTTTCTTTTCATTCTTCTCACTCCTTTCCTCTTTCATTTTTCTTCTTTAAGCGCTTAGGAGCTTTAGATCAAATCTGGGCTAATGAAATAAAAATGGTTAAGCTTATGTTGCAAATATCAAAGAATAGGCCAAGGCTCAATGGGCCGATTTAGGATTAATATTTCAAGGTAGGTAAAATCGAGGATAAATTAAGTTCATTCAAAGAAATGCCTAAATCATCTCCTACAACTTACATCCTTCATTTCATTTTTATAAACACACTGCAAGTTCTAGACATTCCACAATAGCACGTAATACTCAAAACCTTACACTCATCAGACATGCTCAATTCAAAACACATTCAAAGCCAGACTTACCTTACCTAATCACAAGAATTTAAAATTAAGCTTCAATTATATTGAGTCAAATTCAAGAGCCTAAGTGTCTCAAACAAATTTATACACTTGCATGCCTAACACCACACATATACTTGCATCTACAATCATATAATAGCACATAATATATAAATATCACATCAATTAGCTATGAGTTTACAAAAAAAACAAAACCTATTGACTAATTTTTCCTCAAGACGGTCGTCATCCATCCATCGCTTCAAAGTAGTCCCTAACTACGACTAAAACATTATATACAGACAAATAAAAATAAAAATAAAAAATTTTATTTTTCGATTCAAAGACCCCCTCGTTTAAAAAGAACCAAAAGAAAAAACTAACGCGTGATGAATTCATGCTTGACTCACAAAATTTTTTTCAACTTTCTCCAATCTTTTCACACAAGCATTACATTCACCTGCCAATTTGTTAAGCACAAAAATTTTTGAAAATTTTTGAAATTTCAAAATCATCCAAAAACAACAAATAAATTAATATAATTAAAAAATTCTTAAAATTAAAATTTTAAGAGGGTGAGAAATACTCCCCGAGGCCTTTAGGCCTAGCGAACAACATGGTTTCCTTCCACTTTACGCAGGTGGGTGTTCGACCCACACTTTTTCTCTTCCATGCTTGTTAGCTTCCTCCTCCAAGGGTACTCGCACTTCCCCCTCCATCTGTGCTTAGATTTCCACCAAAAACAATAAAAGATGAAAATAAATAAAATCGAAGAAAATGCAAGAAATTAAAATGGATACCCGTGGTACCTTGGGTTCCCTCCTGCTACGCTTAATTTTACGTCATGGCACACGACATGCCACCGTTTTCCTCCGCCTCGAGGATAGTGAATCTCTACCCCTTAATTTCTTCTAATTTTCTTTTATGCTCCTGTGGCGGTGGTGAAATTGTAAGGACCAAGCAAGAGATGTCGCCTTTGACGTTTATTGGCCCTACGTAAGTGAAGTCATTCTCTCTATTAGGCTCAAGAAATTTTTAATATATGAGACTTGGTCCTCCTCTTGAAATTTCTCTATAAGCTCGGAAGACTCTATTTCTATGTCGTCAACCAAACTTAAGGTAGAAAAATGCTTCGAGTATGGTCCAATGCACCTTGGTTCTAAAACTGCAATGCAATTGACCTCCTTACTCGTATACCTCTTCTCCGCATCAACATCTATCTCTCCAAAGATTGTCAAATGGGGCATACTCTATCTCTTCCCCCCCGAACGAATTCCTGCGCATGAGCTCAAGTGGGATCTGGGACACTCAAGAGGTTCAAATGCCTGCCTAACTGCACCACCCTTTCTTCCTCTTGTAGTTCCTCTTGAATATCGCCACAACTCGTTACCGCAATTTGTCACAAAGCTTCACCTCAACAATCATCTCCGTGAATTTAACGCTCATCCTTTTTAGAGTCTCTCGCATTCTCCTCTTCCCGACTTATCACCTTGCCATTGCCTCCTTCACGTTTTGATCGCTTCTGGGTTGTTTCAAAGATGCTCCTAATCGGCTCCCGAAGGTCCCAAATCCTCATTTTCAGCATGCCTCGTATTCATCAAAACAATTTAAGGATCAAGGCTAGGCTCAGGGAGGGAGTATGCATTCGGACAGCCATCCCAATGGACATCTTGCCCACCACATACGTTGCACTTGTTACAAAGGCTGCCACCGGGTGTCCTCCGAAATCTCGTAAAAGGTTCGCTTCAAAATATGAGTATTCACCTATTTAAACCATTTGTGTTCCACGATGTCAAGGTCAAGAAGGGTATCCGAAAACAATCAAAAATGTTGAAAAAAATAAAATCAAGTGAACACGTTGTCAACGCTTATATAGAATTCGTTAACTAAACACTTAAGAAAAATTGTTTTTTTACCACCAAGCGCCCCTCTAACGGCGCCAAAAAACTTGTTGTGCCCGCAAGTGTACGTGGGTTGTACAAGTAATATAGTGGCCCTTTAAAACCGGAATGTCGAACTCCATTGTGGACTGACTACAGTGGTAAAACTTTCTCGAGTGTTAATTTATCGTAACTCTAATGAAGACAACAAAGTAAAGAAAAGTTTTTATATTTTGTAAACTAACTTTTTATACTAAAGTAGAATAATTATGCAAATGAGTCTCAACTATGAGGTGAGCATGCCGAGGCTAAAACGAACATGAAAGAAATTAAATATCGATATACATGGTTCATCTTTCTCCGGTTGCTAGTCTAACTTATGCCTATGGATTAAGTATTTAACCCAACTTAAGAATCATGAACCTTCCACCTACATTTCGTGATAAGAAGAAATTCATGTTCTAGCCATACAAAACCGATTCCACACTTGACTAATACGACTTTCGGTATATTTCTATCCCGAAGGTGAATCAATTCCCAATTTTCCCAAACAAAGAACAGATCATATCCTATTAATTCACAACTTTCCAAGCTTTCTTGCCCTCTCGGTGAAACCGAACTTTTGGATTTACATTAACATTGGCCGATATTAACGTAGTAAGAACAAGAATTAAATGTAACAACCATAGAAGAAAAGATGAAATAACCAGGAGCAATTTAATAATTACATTTCAATACAATAGTTCATAACCTCAAGAAGAAAGGGAAATTAGCCACTATTTGTGGATTGAACATCATTAAATGAATGAAAATCATGCAAACAATTGAAAGGAAGAAGAAAGGGATAGAGAAAAACCCTAAGAATTTTTTGGTTCAAAACCGCCCGTAACCCACGTTCTTGCTCCACCAAGTCGAATATGTGAAAAAAACCTAAGTGTGCTATTTATATTAGTAGGAATTTGTCCCGAATAGCAAGCAACGTGTCACGGAGTGCAACACGGAGCATTGCCTCGTGACACGGCCCAAACGGGCGAGGCCTTCTCCGAAATCGCCCGAAAATCAACCCGGGCAGCACCCCCGCATTGGTGCGTGGCACGCCGCCGGGGCAGCGCGTTGCACCCCTTTGGTCGTGATTACCCTCAGCTGCAAGCACGCTTGCCAACGCGGAAGGGGGCTGCTCCGCAGCCCGCCCGGCAAGTTGCCGACGCGCAGTGGCCCGTTTTGGCCCTCCTCTTTGCCGACGTTTGCGCAGGCTTATTCCGTTTCCCCCAAGCCTCTACTTCACCAACTCATGAATTAGTTCTTGCAAGTCATCAAACCTACAAAACAAAGGCTAATCATGTTGGTTAGCACATACCTTCATATTTTATATAAAATCACATGAAAATGTATCAAATAGCTTAGACAACGCGATCAATTCAAGTTGTAAAGCGATCACGGACCTATATTATTTCGGTGATCAATTTTTGAATATTTGGAGACACTATTTGTACAAGGTTCATGTAGATGTGTTTACGGATCACAGCATACAATATGTGCTTTACCTTAAGGATCTAAATCTACGCTAAAGAAGGTGGTTGGAGCACTAAGGATATATATATATGTCCTTTACCATCCGTGCAAGGCTAATGTGGTAGCAGACGCTCTAGTAGGCTTTCTAAGGAGAGTGTGTCCCATGTAGATAAGGGGGAGGAAGGATAAAGTATGATGTGCATTGGCTTGCACTATTGGGAGTTCATTTGGTTGACTCGACCGATGGTGGTGTTATTGTTCGTAATGGATCGTAATCTTTAGTGAACCTATATTAAAGCTATACAAGATGAGTATCCTATTTTGGTAAACTTAAAGGAAGCTAACTGTAATCGAAGGTTGGAGGTCTTCTAAAGGGGAGATGGTGTGCTTTGTCATCGTAGTCATTTGTGTGTTCCGATGCTGATGATTTGAGAGACAGTAATGCTCTTACGAGGCTCATGGTTCTAGATATTCCATACATCTAGGTTCCACTAATATGTACCGTGATGTACAGGAAGTCTATTGGTGGAATGGCATGAAGAAGGACATAGCGGAGTTTGTGGCCAAGGCTCAATTATCGCAAGTGAAGGCTGAACACTGTAGACTATGGAGCAAGGTACTTCAAGACATCGCATTCCTACTGGAAGTGGGAGAAAATCAATATGGACTTCATCACAGGTTGCCTTGCACTCATCGCAGCGTATGAATCCATTTGGGTGGTTATGGATGTGCTGACCAAAGCATCATTTAAGAAGGTGTCAAAACTACTAATTCATGTGAGGATTATGTTAAGTTGTACATTCCGAGAGTTAGTTTGCTGGGTATGGAGTGCCCTTTAATCCATCATATCTATAGAGGTACTAATTTACTCCCAAGCCAGATCGTTTCAAATGGGCCTTGGTACTCATGTCAAGCTTAGGTATAGAATTCTCACCCATAAAATAGATGGTCAAAGCAGTGGAATATTCGTACTTCCGATGACATTTTGAGAGCATGTGTGATCGACTTCAATGAAGTTGGGATGATCACTTGCCTCTCATTAAGTTTGTGTATAACTACGCTACTATGTCACGTATTTAGCTCTCCGTTTGAGGCTCTCTATGGACAGAGATGTAGATCGCCATTGGGTGGTTTCCAGTTAGTGAAGTTGTGGGTGATAGGTCCAGACTACCCACGAGGCCACGGAAAAGTTTAGATCATAGGACATATTGAAAATAGCTCGTAGTCTCCAAAAGTCCTATGGATGTGAGGAGGGAACTTGATTTTGAAGTTGAAGATTGGGTGTTTCTAAAGGCGTCTCACATGAAGGAGTGATGAGGTTCCCTGGAAGAAAGGGAAACTCAGCCCCCGTTATGTTCATCCGCATCGATTGTGAAACGGGCTGGCATGGTAGCATATGAGTTGGAGTTTCCTCGTAATTAGCTTCACCATCCAGCTTTTCATGTATCACTCTTAAAGAAGTTTTTGGGTGATCCAACTCTCGGTTGTTCGTGGAGAGCGTAGGTGTGAAGGACAGCCTCGCTATGAGTGAGGTCCTGTGGAAATACTGGATCATCGTGTTCTTAAGCTAAGAAACAAAGAAGTGAGCTTAAGTTAAGGTTTTATGACGGAATCAACATGTTGAGGGGAGCTGGGAAGCCGAAGAAGATAAGATGATAAATACCCGCATCTATTCCTAATGCCTCGCTCATTCGAGGTCCTCTGGCTTCCTCCTGCACTCTATTCGGGCCCATGTTCAGCTCTTGTACCCTGCGCTTCTTCATGTAAATGGATGTATGTGTGATTCAGAATTCGGGCCTTATTATATAGTTCACCCGAGTCGCCACTGGCAAGCAAGATGTATGTTTGGGTATTTGAGTATGATGCATTTGCATTTCTCAGCCTTTTCGCATGTTTTTCAACATTCAAGGACGAATGCCCAAAGGGGAACATATTGTAATATCCCAAAACCCTAAGATCGAATTCCGGGAGTTGAAACGAAGAAAATAAAATTTCGCACTGTGTCACAAGATGAGCCGTCCGCTGACTCGTCAGGAACACCACTAGTCATTAAGTGACTTGTGAGGAAAGGTTGGGACTTGATTGAAATTTTAGGTTTGGGGTGACTACGGGTGTGAACACGAGTTGTGGTCGCCCATGATCCGATAGGTTAACCGTGGTCAAAGGGCTCTGAAGGATGAAAGGAAGTAGGCAAAGGCACCTAACGGGTCATCACCACGATTCGTCGGGTACACCACGAGCCGGTGTCCCTCCCGGTGACTCCCTCAAGAAATTCCGCAGGAAGTAATCTACGTAAAAGACCATGAGTCATGGTCCAAGGCACTAGCTGCCTAGTCCTCGTGGGACCGGCAAAGGTGTTTTTCCCCGAGAAATTTATTAAGGGCTTTTTCATAATTCCTAAGCTCCTAAGGCCTAAACTACGTCATTTTAAGCTTAGAATAGAGTGTTTTAAGAAGGGTTAAGTCATTCTAAGCCTATTCTAATTTATGCATGCAAGTTTAGAGGGTTGAGAGGTGATCGTTTGGCTTCTTCAAAAAGTTCTTCCTCAATTCTCAATTGGCAATCAAGGAAGTGGTGAATCGTGTCTCTTCAGTATTTGAGGTTATGAATGGGTTCAATTGTCCACACCCATGCCCAAATACTTTTTTAATTCATGAATTTAATTGATGATTCTAAGGGGGTTTTAACTCAAAAATGAATTATCTAAGTTATATCATGCGGTATGATTTAAGCATGTTAGAATATTGAATTATGATAAATGGGCAAACATTTCAAAATGTTTTAAACTATAAATTATGTTTTAACTTTTAAAGTACGATGCCAATCTATGAAAGTTCATGAAAGCCGAGATCCATGAGATATGTGTTCAAGTGTGATAAGATGTTTAGGAAGAAAGTATGATTTCGAAATACCCATGTCTCTGTTTATGTTTTCAAAGTAAATCAAATTGATTTCAAGCATGTATAAGTATTGGTCAATCCCATATGATCAAAGTACGTTTTATGATTTCATGAATTAAGCCATTAACGTGGTTTTGGAGTCTAGACTTAGTATTTTAAGCTTGTGGTATGGTTTGAGACAAGGCTCCTTAGCGTTATGGTTTCAGATTTTTTGTATGTATGTTATGAGTTACCTTCGTCTCTAGATGATGTTCAGCCTTCGTTGAAAAATAATAGAGAAATATGCATGTTTTTGGAGTAGTATCTTAGCACCGAGTAGGCTAAGGGTCACTAATCCTAGGCCTCGTAACTACGCCAATGTAGGTATGTTCATATTATTTGGGACCTCCCTAGAGACTGTCCCCTTCCCAAGGGGCCTTGAGCTTGATATCGATATTATGGTAGCGTCCTTAGCCTTGACAAGGCTTTAGACGGCTTTGCCCCACTTGAGTGTGATAGCCGGACCACGTAAGCTCTATCATGATAATGTTGGTTATATAATGAGTCTCCCATTGTTCCTCATGATTTTAGTTATGCATGTTCACTACTATGATATTATGTTTTAGGTTTGATCCAAATGTTGATTTTTACTTATGATTATTAATTTTCAGCTTTGGGGTCATTCGATTCAAATATTACGCTCAGCTTATGTCTGTATCATGATTCCATAAAATAACATGCAAGTGCTATTCTCATAAACTTATCTTTATTATGCTTTATGTATTGCATTATTAATGTATTTTACTTACTTAAGAGGTTTTACTAACCTTTCATACTCGCATATTTTCCTGCGTACCGAGCGCATACTCTATTTTATCATTTTATGATAGAGGCTTGATATCCAAACTCATTTCTACCACTGTGACGATTATCGAGTTAGCACTCTAGTCTCACTTGGTGACTCCTTATCTTTTTGAGGGCCTTTTATTTCCAAATTATGTTATGTATTTTCAATTTCGCAATTATAGTGAGTTTAGCTGGGGTCATGTCCCATCAATTCGTCAAGATATAGGCTCTTCGCATAGTACGATTCAAATTTCGGGCCGTATGATATGTATTTAGATGTTACGCTATGTTCAAACTTCCGCTTATGTTACTTATGTTTATCTTCCGTTTACGTGTTTGAGTTAGATGTTATGTTCATGCCATGGATCGACTTGAGCCTCTTAGGTTCTTTGTCCCGTGTCTCAATCTGATCCTATGTTTGGGTCATGAAAGATGCTCCTGACATGAGCCGCTTGGGATCCATAATAGCCATGGATTCTCCTCACGAGCAACTCGATCTTAGGACAAAACATGTTATCCACGTTCATTCTCATATCTTGACACTTTACCACAAAGTCAATTTACTTGACAATTAGGAGGTCTCATCATACCTCTCTCAACTTTAGTATTAAAACAATACATATATCACTTACAAGACAATATGAAAGAACATGTACAACATCTCAAACATCCAATTCCACATCACATAAATAATGGCATCATATCGTACTCATCTAGTATTTAAATTCAATAGGGAAATTATTACTACAAATAATGTCTAGAGACCAATACATAAATACATTATAATTGCACACATATACATGCCATTATATAAAGTTTAACTCCTAACTATAACCTACCTTGATTTGAGGATTAGAACGCCAATTACTCGCCGAGCCTCGCCTTCCGCCTTAACGCTCAAATCTACAATAATAATTATAAAGTAATCTATTATTTGTTTCACAGCGGGTCTAGACATTTAAGACCCCTCCTTAATTCTACTCGGTGATATATAGTCTCCTACCACTAAGGAATTTATTCCATTCTATTCACAAGGTAATCATTCCTAACCCAAGTCATGGGGTTCCCACCCTCAGCCCTTATTAGACTTTACTAGGGATAATAATCTTACTTCATCAATTGTGGGTCTCCATTAGCCTACCCTTATGACATGCTTTCAGAATCCCCCAAAAAATGCTCATGACTCCCTTCTAGTCCTAGGAACCAACACCCTCTAGCACTTCATTAATCAGCCCCTAGCCACTATTCTAAGGTTCTTCAACTAGAATTTCTACCATTAGAAGTCTCCTTTCAATTCAACGGGTTAGAGAGTTAAAAGTAGAGAGAATAGACTGGAGTTCTTACCTTTGGGAAGCAGAATTGCTCAGCTTCTTATAAAATCGCCCTTCTTTGTCCCATCCTCCTTTGACACTTAAAAAGAATTAAAAAAATGAGCAAAAAGTTGTAAGTTAGGGGTGATAAGGAGGGGAAGAAATAAATAGGCCAAAAAGATATTGTATGAGCACATCTCAAGGTATGATTGAGCAATGAGCTGCAAGGAAAAAAGAAAGAAAAGAGAAAAAGAAAAAAAATGAAGTTGAGCTCACAAAAACACCTTGGGGTAAAAATTGCCAAAATAAAATAAGGGATCAAAAGGGTGAAAAGGTTAGAAAATTGATGAAGTGGTCAAGGGTGGTAAATGAGTCACTAAAAGCCAAAATTGTACCCTTCTAGCCCTTTAACCTTCATTACAAGCTGAGAAAAGTTCTTATGTGATCTCAATCCATACCCAAAAGAAAGGCATTTAAGTAAATAGACAAGCATATGGTAGTTGTGAGCTATCCTGAAGTTCTTTAAGAGACTTGAGTGCATTTATCTTCTTGTCTTATGTGTCCTTGTTGTGTTTGTTGTCATTACTTTAGAAAAGGATATTTTCTTGGTCTAATTGTGAGGGTATTTGGATTTTTGAATGATGGTATATTTCACTTCTCTAATTTGGGTATATGTATACTGTGATGATGTCATGTATGGACGTTGCATGCGTAGTTCAAATAGTTGTGAGAAAACTATGTTTTGATTGATGGAGGGGGTGGTTTGATTGAACTATGTGTGTTGGTAGATGTTGTCAACAACCATCCTATTCATGATAATTTGTGGTTTTGGTACATTAGTTAAGATTACGATTATTTCTGCATTCAGTTGAGGACAAGAAAATTCTTTAAGTTGGGGGTGTTGATGTATCGAGAATTAGCAACACATCTTTGAGCCTTATTTCATTGCATTTTTCATTTCTTTAGAAGTTAAATTAAGTAGAAACTAACTCATTGGCGCTATATTTCAAAGAACCCAAATGAAATAAAAAGAAAGGAGGCATTAAAGTGACTAAATCTTCTAAAAATCAAAATGCAATTGCAGAAACAATCAAAGGACGGTTCAATAGACATTTCACAAGATGGCCGCCTTTCAAAAGATGGTTCAAAAGACGGCTGATATGTCGTGGTTTTACGACACTTACATATAGAAAGATTCTGAACTTGGGTGTGTTTATAAGGATATGAGGTTCTTATTCTCGTTTTTCGTGGAAATTTTGTTGGGAGTTGGATTTTGAAAAAAAAGTGCAAAAGTGTAGAGTGCTAGTCTCGCTATAGGTCATTGTACGTAGCCGATCATCTGCCTATAGCAGAGATTTAGAGAATGCGCAAAGGCAAGAGATCAATGTACGATTGCACAGTATGAGTCGCATACTTAGGTATGAGCCACACTAATTTCCCTTACTAGAGAATCAAAAAATATTTACCGGAAATTCCTAAAGTACGAGCAACATGCCACGAGTTGTGTTACCCAATATTGTATGAGCTGGGCGCCACAAGACTCATGGTGAGAATTAAAGAGTCGTATACTTAGCAACCTCGTGGCACGTGAAGGCTAATTGCACAAGTCACATTCCAAGGTGGTACGCAGTCATATAAAGGACCCGCATACGATCATCGAGATGCCATATTTCGTAAGTCCAAAGCACGACCGCCACCTACTACCGTAGTGACAATGTATAACAATCGTACTCACCTCCCATACTTGAGAGATCCAAAATTGCGTAACCATACCACGAGTTCCTACAAGGAATCACAAAGAAGATGTTATGATTCATAGGTCATCCCGACGATGGTGCAGGGTCCCTGCCACTTTAGGAAAGAATTTCATTAATTGTATAAATATTTTCCTTTTATTTTTCACATTAGAATATCTGATACTTTTCATTATATTTTGGTGCTTTTTGAGTTTGCCAACACTACTTGGAGAACAATATACACGAAAACCTTGAGCAAATTTCATCATCGTGTTCTTGATTTTTAGAGTTTATTGTACAATTGATTCGTCGATTTATCGTTCAACAATATAAGTTGATTATGATTTCTATGATTTTTGACTTTTTTTGTAACCTTTACAACTAGGATTATGGGAACCATGGTGAAATAACAAACTAGGTTAACACATCGTGATTCTAAACTAATACAAATGCTTGTATTGTTCTTCTATTCCGTTAATTGTTTCATAATGGTACGCAAAGTTAGATTACTCATATTCTCTTCTTGCTTGAACCTAGAGAAGTAGAGATTAGAAAAGAGAAAAACAAATGTAACCCTTGAAATTAATTATCAAATAACTTGAGTTATGTCAGCAAAGAAAAGCTAATTTGGAAATTATTAATAAAGGTTAGTTGAAAGTGCCTGCGAGACCAAACCGTTGATTGAGTGTAGTCATATAATAGGGGCGAATCATTCATTTGGATGAACATAGTTTATCAATTCTACAAGCTAAGTATTGGAATATATCACAAAATGTAATAACCGATCTAGTTAAGAAGTCCTAGGGAACACTTCCCTAGTTAATTGAATATATTTGTTAACAACACCATTTCACAAAATGTTACTTGATTATTTCTCTTAAAACCCCCCTCAATAAATAATTAAACTAAAAGCGTAAATACTAGCATTAGTCGATATCTTGACCATATTCTTTGTGGGATCAACCCCATCCTTAGTTGGGTTCTTTATTGACAATGGTTGCGTTATAATTCTTCAGAGGTATAATTTGAGCATTATCAATGGTTCATCATTTGAAAAGATGGTCCGTCAGACCTGGGCCCTCCGAGAGTGAATTTTAGCTAGGGTTCTTGGCTTAGTATTGTCCTTTTTCATATTTTTGAAGTGAGTTTTGATAGTTTAGCATAATTTTAGATAGTTTTAGCTAGTTTTCCATTTTATTTTCGTAGATCTGAAATTGAAGTTCGATCAAGTTATCAATTCAAGTTCTCTTCTCCAAATTGTAATTTCATTAGTAAGAATATTTAATTATTTGTTTTCTTCTTCTCTTATTTCTATGGGTAGCTACACCCATATCTAGGGTTATGAACTCTAATGACCCCAATTTGGTAAAATTAAGTATGGACTTATGAATATTTGATTAATTTTTTCTTTGTAATGTGTGATTGGTGATGATAGTCATTTAATCCTGTCCAATTACCTTTATGAGGCTTGAAAGAGTAAATCTTGGTTGGGTTATCATCAATCAATAATAACTCAAGGTATAACCCTTGTTTAATGGATTATCCTAGACATAGGTTGAATTCTAATTGGGAACAAGGAATTGGGTAGAAAGGAGTTCTCTTCAATTTAACAAAATTGAAGTAAATTGACACCTATGGTTCTATTGAAAGATACCCATGGGTTGCCTAAGTAATTGCTTACATGTTCATCCATAGCCTACTCTCAATTTACCCACATTGGGTAATTTAGGGGGACTAACCCAAAATTGAGATCACTTCCTTAGTTTTTCCTAATACTGAATTTTCAACTTGAAGCAATTTCATTCATAGTTATAATAACTCTTTTCACTTTAACTTGAATAGAGTCTTAACTTACAAATCAACTTTAAAACTACTTGATAGCTTTGGCCTACTGTTGTCTCTATGGATATGATCCCTACTCATTGAGTTGGGTAATTATACTATATCAACCGCGTACATCTCCAATTTAAGGGGTGGATCAAGGGCGATATCATTACTAGCAGGTACTCAGACTTCCCCAAAAGACTAATGAACAAGCTCAAGATCACACAATTTCCATTTAACGAACACCCAACTACTTCCCTTAAGAAGGACGTTACCCCATCTATCATCAGAAAATATTGAGCTACAAGCTCTATCACTCAAATTACTTCCACAAGCACACTTATCACTCATTTGAAGCCAAAGTACTCACTACACATTATAAGCTACTTATTTTACTCATAAGGCACAATGGGACGACAATTTAGACGCAACACATCACTAGTATCACAAACTCAAAGCAATGACGATTTGCCTTCAAGAATGACGTCACCCAATCTATCATCGGCTCAACTCATACATCACTAACGAATGGGTTACTCAAACTTCATCCCCAACTAGAATTTTCTGATATTTTGTGGCATAAATAGCATATATTATCATATAAAGAAATATCCACCCATAGAATCATAATCTCAAATAAGTAAAATACCCTAAAATTTACTTTCAAATGCAAATATGAATCAGAATGTGGAAATAGGGGATTTCAACTAGCATGCTTAAGCCACAATACTCCCACAACACATAGAAAATATGATTTGAGCAGGGAACATACCACAAGTGAATGCATTGAAAAGGGTGAGTGAAAAATAGATCTTGGGCAAGTTTAATAATGGAGATCTTCCAATAGCGGCTCTAACAGTGGTGGTGCGGTTGTTTGAAAGAGAAGAGTGTGAAGAAGGATTTATAGAGTGTGGGGTATTTTGTGATTTGTGTGAAGGAGGTTGAGAGAGTTTATAATGGTGAAATAATGAAGAAGAAGGTTTTATAAAGGGTTTAGACAGTTAAATGGTGGAGAAGAAGCATTTAGAAGGTTAAAAGTTGCGGGTCAGAGTCGGGTCAGGTTAGGTCAACCGCGTAAGTTAGTGTTTAAATGCACATACCTACACCTGCGTGAGCACATGCGGCCAAATATTATAATTTGAGACATGTATGTGGAGCGCAGGTGGGAATTTATCATCAATTTTCTTTCTAGTGCACTAATATGGACCTGCATTGCACGTGCGTGTTGTAGGTCTGCACCTGCATTTTGCAAAAGGCGCATAGGTGCATAATTTTAAAAGGTTTTCTTTCAGGTATTCTAGCTGAGGCATGCACTCCACCTGCATGTTGTAGTGTGGCACCTGCATGTCACAGGTTTGGAGCATGTGCCTCATTTTGACTTTTTCAAACTTTTTCCACATCTCAAGACTCTTGTATTCCAAAAACAACCAAAGACAACAAAGGGTAAAGTAAAAAAATTTTGAAAAACACTTGGGTTGCCTCCCAGAAAGCACTTGATTTAATATTGTGGCTCGACGATATTACCTCCAAGTTCAACCATTATTTGGGGGTTTGACCTCATCATAGGGGATCTCAACAAGCTCGTCCCTTGTATCAATCACCAACACAACCCAACATTCATCCGGTGGCTTTATTGATTTTCACACATTGAACGTGACCTTATCACTACCAACCCGAAACTTGAGTTATCCCAACTCAACATCTACCAATGCTCGAATGGTGGCTAAGAATAGGCTCCCTAATATGATAGGAACCTCGAGGTCCACATGATAGTCCAACACTACAAAATCTTCCCAGGGGATGAACTTGTCAACCTTTACCGGCACATCAAATAATATTTCCACCTGGTGCTTGATCGATCTATGGGCCATGATTAACCTCCTTGGAGTAGTTTTAGGAGCTCTAAAATCCAACTTATTGAATATCAAAAGGGGCATCAAGTTGATTCTAACCCCTAGGTCACATAAGGCTTTGTTGAATAAATAAACCCCAATGGTGCATGAGATGGTAAAAACCCTCAGGTCTTCTCTCTTTGGAACTAAGTTTATTTCCATGATTTCACTATAATTATATTACACCTATACTATGCCCAGATCAACTTCTTTAGTAGCTCTTTCATAAACTTGGCGTACTCCAGCAATTTGCAACAAAGCATTAACCAATGAAATATTCACGGACAATTTACAAACAAATCGACAAACTTTTTGAATTGACTATCCTCTTTCTTCTTCACTACCCATTGGGGATAGAGAGATGGACACTTAGGAATAGGTCTTTTAGCAATTTTGTCCTCCTTAACTCCTTCATCATCTATCACAACATGAGGAGGAGAATCTACCTTTCCATCCTCCACGATATTTTCATCATCAACTAACATGGGTGCACTCGGCTTCACCCCACACTCTCTAGTATTTTTCCACTTCTAGTGACAATTTCCATACAATGTCCATCGTTCTTTGGATTAGGAAGAGTTTCACTAGGAAGTGTACCTTTCGTATGAGGATTCGTTTGAGATGAAAAATGATTCATTTGGGCCTTAAGATTCTTGATTGATGTCGAATGGGAACTCATGATTTGAGTGAGTTTAGACATACCACCCTTCAACTCTTTAATCCCATTATCGGTAGATTCTACTCTTTTCAATACAGGGGCCAGCATTTCCTTGATCTTTGAGCCAGCAGGATCACTAACACTTTCTTGAATTAGAGCTATATCAGCCTTAGGAGGGGGTACATATGGATTTGAGCTGCAGTGATTATATTGATCACCCTCTCATTCATGATCACGGTTTCTCCATTGGCCATCTCTGACTCTCCATTGACCTTCTTGGTCTCTCTAGCCTTGATTCCCCTCCCGAGGACGCCAAGAGCCTTGGTTGGCACCTTGGTACCCCGGGTGAGAACCCACCACTTGGTTCTACATATATTGAAATTCTTTATCAAACATAGCATATGGAGCATCATCCTTAAGGTAGTTGTTTCCTTGAGATCCAATAGCAATCACACTCTTGGCTTCGGAGCCCATCATGTTCTTAGCAAGAAACTCCATTTTAGTCATCATCTTTGCCAAGGTCTGATATCTTTATTCCTCCTTTCTCCTTATCTGATTTGTCATTAGGTTGGAGGTAACACTTGGGGACACCTCGGTATTCCTTGTATGCCAAGCTCGATTCGTCTTGGTCATTCTATCCAAGAGGGCCTTTGCAAGTCCAAAATTTTGAGACATTGAGTGAACCATTGGCTAAATTATTTTCCATGGACTTTTTTGATGGAGTCAAGTTATTGGTAGAAGCTTTACAAGAGTACTTCATCTGGTAACCCATGATTAGGACACATGACCACCTTCTTCTTGAATCTCAACCACACCTCGTGTAATGTCTCTCCCAGAAGTTGGCGGCGGAAGTTTATGATTTCATCACACAATTGCAATATTCTAGAGGGTGGAGAGAACCGATATGGGAACTCTCAGTTAACTCATTCCATAAAGTGATAGAACCTAGAGGTAGCTCCTCCAACCAAGATGTAGTATCTCCCACGGGAGAGAATGAGAACAATCTTAGTCGAATAGATTCATGGATAATGTTCTTGATATTGAATGGCTGGAAAATTTCAATAAAATTCCTAATATGCCAATTGGAAACTTCACCAACAAGGACACCAAACCAACATTTCATTTGGATGAGGTGTATCATGGTGCTAGTAACATGAAACACTGCATTCCCTACCATTGGGTGTAGGTGAATAGCAGTAGCAACACCATGAGCTATCGGTTCATCTTCAACATTCATGAACCCGTCAAAACTAGCGTGATTCATCCTTTATCTTGTTCAACCAACAAGAGAAACAAAACAACATAAAACAAAACCAATATGCAATACAAATGTGAATTAACAAACAAATAAATGGCAATCAATTTTCTATCCCCGACAATGGCGCCATTTTTGACAACATCCAAAATAACTCTTCAATTAAGGAGGTCTCTGTGGTTGTATGCAAAACAAGTACCCAACAAGAGCGAGGTTGATTTCCCATAGAGATTGGAGGCTAGATTTACCAAAAGTTGTGAATTAATTCACAAGAGCAAGTGTAATGTGTAAACATAAAGTAAAATTAGGGGAAGTGGTTTGAACAAGTATCAATAATCATAATAAGGTAACACAATTGTTGCTGATAAGATTACAGAGACTAGGGTGTGCATTCGATGGCGTATCATTTTGATAAGTATTAACTAAAAGCATTAATCAATTATCACATGGATAGCTTTGGTTTTAGCTATACTCAAAGTTTCTCAACCAAATGAGTGTATATTATGGATTTTCTCAAATCCCAAAACCAAGATCTATAAAACAACCAAACATTGCTTGAGTAGGCATAGACTATTTCTAGCTCTAACCTTTAAATGAAACTTGAATCGGGCAGAGACTATTTCTAGATCTAACCTTTAAATGAAGCTTGAATCGGGCAGAGACTATTTCTAGCTCTAACCCTTAGATAAAATCCCCAAATCCTCACATTGAAGTCTTACCCAACTTCACTTCTCTTTCTCAAGCAAAAGAAAAATTAGAGAATTCAATTAATGTTTGCACTATTAATATTCAAATTAAAAAATTCAAAGAACTAAATATATCCATGTATTATAATCAATTCTAAAATCAATTAGTCAATACTCAATCAATTCTAAACATCCATCATTCACACACATCCCTAAAATAGAAATTAGCTACTCATAATAAGGGAAAAAGAAATTATACGAAAGAGGAATTCCTCAAAACCATTCATCATAAGCAACTAAAATTAATTCCAAGCTTTGTACTTCAACAATGGTGTTTTCACTAGGAAGAAGAAGAAGAAGAAGAAGAAGAAGAAAGTAGAAAATGTACTATATTCTCTATAATATTCTCTATCATTTCCAATATTTCTCCTCCTTGTACAAATGAGGTAAAGATCAGCATATGATTCCTTGCGCAGATCCCGAAAATGCCCTTGGAAACTTCCCAAGTGCATACTTGTCTTCTAGAAGATTTTGTCTTTTGGAGGACGTTCAGCTTACTTGCATTGGCACCTGTCTTTCGCAGGTTCAGACTTGCGGCATGTGTGTGCAATGCAAGTCCAAGGTAGTTTTTCTCTCAATTCTTCCTGCTTTGAACTTGCGGAGCACAGGTCCAACTTGTGGCACACAGGTCCATTGAGTAAACTCCATATCTTTTCGCATGGCACCTGGAAAACACAGGTGTTGATGTCACGCCCCGAGTTTACCGCCTAGATAGAACACAGTACTTGAAGTCAAAAGTGACTCCAAGTCAACCCCTGGTCTATCATACACTGGCATTCTGATTAATATAAAAATACATACATGTAATTTTAAAGAAAAAATATAAATACTTAAAAGAAATAAAGCTAGTGCATAGTGTTTGAAAATATTAGAACAAGACTACAAGTCTAAAATACCAATCTAAGTCTGAAAGCCACTATGACTGATGAGTTGTTGGGAAAAGCCCCCAGCTAAATCCAAATATAAATAGAAAAAATGAAAATATATATGAAATAAATAAATCTCTGCCCTCAAAGTATGAGGATTCACCAACTAGTAAAGCCTAGGTCTTCGATGAGTGTTCACCCCGCAAGTGTACGGGTCGTACAAGTAATATAGTGGCCCTTTTTAATAGCCAGAATGTCGAACCCACAGGGACTGGTTCAGCGAATTATCAAGTTCAAGTGTTATTTAAGAGGTTGATTTTAGAAGTTTTTGATAATTTGTAATTAAATGTTG
>JACEIK010004180.1:0-42153 GCA_018107945.1 Datura stramonium | reverse complement strand
AACCTTCAAAAACAAGGACTAATCATGTTGGTTAGCATATATTCACATTTACATAAAATCACATGAGAATGTATATAAATAAGTAGATAAACAAGACTAATTTGAGTTATAAAGTAGCACTTGGGCATGCAATTATGCCCAAGATCAATGAGCAATCGGCTAACGAAGCTGAGACTGAGATCCTGCAGTTGTATCATAAAATGATACAGCATAAAAGTATGCGTCAGTACTTTGAATGTACTGAGTAAGTGAAAGGAACATAACACAATGGAATAAATAACAAAAGAAATGTTGAATTGAAAGACATGCAATAACCAACTAAAGCTACTAAACTGAATAACTGAAATACTGAGGTGGTTTAGAAGACCCTGTCCGATGGTCAAAGCATGTTCTAAGTCTGGAATACTGATCTGAACTGAACTGGACTGAGACTAGACTGAACTGGCTAGTGGGAGAGTCTATAACCGACATGTAACCACGTGATCTAGACGTGGAGTCTGATGTATACACCCCATCGGTAGGACCAAATATACCTTGCCAGTGTATAAAGGCATGAACTGGGTGATCACAAAAGTCTGGGGCCAATCAAGCCAATAAATACTATAACCTCGCTGGCAACGTAGTTTTGGGAACCTGGGTGCACTGGAACCTGGTCCGTTCGGTGCTAAGTCCTACTCCCACTGGATAGCCCTAGATCAAATACTAGGCTGATAGCTCAAAATTGGGGCCCAAGACTAGTCAGATATACATATCTAAAAGCACCCTGAGAGTCTTATCAGACCAGATTCTAAAACTAGGTTCTAGACTGGTCAGAGCTGCTTATCTAGAAGCATCGTAACCGTCTAAGAACAAATTGTAATCTGAAACTGAGGTCCTAAGGCTAGTCAGAGTTATATATCTAATGTTTCATGACCACCTAGTGGACCAATAAACTGAATTATGAATCTAATTGTGATAACTTGGAGGTAATACTAACACCTCAGAAAATTATGTAGTTAAACTGATCGACTGACATTTTCTGACTGACACTGAGAATTTTAACATTTCTTACTAAAACTGAATTGACAATATTCAAATTGAAATTCAATGCTACTAATAATATGGAAGTTCCCAACACTGATAAAATCAAGCTAAGGTTCGAGATTTCAACACAATTGCAAATTCAAGATTTTCTAACTCAAGAGTAGGGATAAATTTCACTTCACAAGATTTAACATTATTTCAATCACAAACTAATGGAAAATATCCAATATTAACATGGTACAATATTTCACATGATTTAGACGAATTATGACTAACAATTTCTTGACATTCAGTTATTCCAGGGCTACAACTGATAGAGAGAAATAGGAAGGAATTTGGGAACACAAGGGAAGAACTATTCCCTTGTTGAATTCCCACATACCTGGTGAAAAAGCTCGAAGAATTCCTTGAGAAAATTAAGTAGAAAAGATTGCCCTAGCTCTTGCTCTGAAAAACTCTGAGAGAAGTTTTATGATCTATTTTCTGAAGGTCTGAGTGGGGAATGTGGAAATAAACCGTATAACCCCACTAAGAAGTTTGTAATTATGTTTAAAATGACGTAATTTAAAGTTTAGAAGAGTAATAAATTACTGAAAGACACTTGAAAACTCGTAGGGAAAAACTGATTGTCAGTCCTCAGGGTTGACCTAATGGGTTGTGGTCAGTGACCACGACTTGTGGTCACACTCGTGAGGTGCACTTCCTAGAAACCACAGACGGTCACCACGAGAGACCCAACGAGTCGTGGTTGGTGATCACGACTCGTGGTCACCACTCGTGGACTACACTGCACTAATATTCCTAGGAGTCCTCACGGGTGACACCATGACTCGTGGTGTCCCAGACGAGTCATGGTGAGGACCCGTTGGGTACACTGCCTAGCATTTCCCGACCTTACATATATCCATGACTCGTGGTCACCCCTTTCTCCAGAAATCTCACCAAGCCCACAGGCCTCACCCCGAGTCACTTAACGACTCATGGTCACTCCCCAGAAGTCGCAGGACGACTCATTTTGTGACCTGGTACAGATTTTTCATTTTTCTCTGATTTAAGTCCCTGGTCTAGTCTTTGGGGCATTACAGTTGACTTGCGTCATGCATGCCAATTGACGTTCCTCAGACAGATTGCTTTAAGTTCAAATCCTCCATCATCTTTGTTTCAAAGAAATTCCTGCATATAAGAGAATAAAGGCATAAAATCCTTCTAAATCATATAAATGAGGAAATAAGTCATGTTTAAGAGCTAGATAACTTGGTAAATTATCAACTCATCAATACTCCTATGTCAGGAAATATAGTGTTTGACACTTGCTTGGAGAAGCTCATGCCATCTTGGTTAACTACTTTATTTCTGAAAAAACTAATACAGAAATAGCCCTTGGGCTAAAAATCTAATAATAATTGTTCTTAAAGCTTTGCCTTATCTGAAGGATCTAACTCTAAAAATATGCCTTTCCTGATGACTTGTGATACGTCCTTAGGCTCACACCGATATACATACTTTAAAGAAAAAAGGTTTAAATAATTTGTGACATCATGTTTTTAAACCTTTAAAACTCATAGTTATGATTAGATAACAAATTTTCAACTCAAGTAAATTATATGTGTGGCCTAGGCCAATATCTATGGCAATAATAATCTCAAAACATGTAAGTGTGTCCTTGGCCAAATCCGTAGTAACAATCTCAATATATTTTATCTATTCTATAGTTTTGACTCATAGGGCAAAACGGTCATTTTGAACATTTCCATGTGTAGTCATAAAACTTCATAGAATTTGCTCATAAGAGAGATTTAAGTTGTATAATCCTCGATATACAAGGTTCTCAAAAGTTTAGACATGGAGTAACCAATTCATGGAGTAATTTCTCAAAATCATCTAACAAAAGCTTTACATGAGCTTAGAGGTAGAAAATTGTGGGAAGAACATCATGTCCCACATTTTTAGGGATTCCTTACATACCTTAATTCTCTAAAAGAAAGAGAAGGTCGCTAGTAAAAGCTTGAGAGAGGGGCTCCTAAGTCTCTTGATCTAGAAAGAGAGTTTTCCTTGAAACCCTAGAAAGAGAGAAGCTAAGAACTCAATAACTAAGATTGCATGCAACAATAATACATGGGAAGGGCTTGGAGAAGCTTATCTTACTACTAAGAGAGATTGGAAAGATAAAAGAGGTTTGTTCTACCAAGTTAAAGGCTAAGAAAATGAGTAAGGAGTCGTGGTGGATCTATTTATAGACGTAGAGGAAAACTCACCACTTATGGTACCTGGGCGCAGTTATGGACTGTGAATTCGATCTTCGGTTTGTAAATCAAATAGTAGATTGAACTGGGTGAACTATACTTTTTTGAATTCTCATTTATAGAGCCAAGTACAAATCGTAAATATCATCTATGGTTCATTGATCATTTCATATCCCTTATCCAGTAGCTTAACTTTTTGGGTTTCCTTATATGTTGGACAAATATGGTTTTGTCGATCTAATCTGTTGTTCAGAGGTTTCCTTCATAGGCTTAAATAGTAGCTTAGGAAAATAGGACTTCTACTTGTGATTCAATGTATGCTTTGTATGTTTTTTTATAAGTCAATCCAGTAATTTTGAATATCTGGCCTCCACATGTGGTGGGATTCATAGTTCATAAGTCTAATTTATGGCTTGTAAGTCATTCACGACACCTGAATAGTAAAATTTCTGCAACTTCAAACTTTTAGCATTTCAACTCCCGCACACTTTCATTCTTGGTTAAGGACTTCATACATAAAATACACTCCCCATAACATGAGTAAAAATTACATACTAAGGTCAGGAATTTTTCTTGAGTGTATAAGGTATTACAATATCTACCCTTTAGGTTAACTCATCCTCGAACGATGACAGAGGACACCAATAGACTCTGAAATTCTCTAAAAAAAATTTGTCAGGGTTTATTTTATAATTGCACTATCCCAAAATCTCAAATCACACATTAGCTAATTAGAATCAACAACATAGGCCTCACAGGACAACATAGATCACAACAATAAGGAACCATACACGAAATCACACTAAGCCCTCATTGGCTTCTAAAATTGATGAAAGGGAACATCACATCCATCTGAATACTTTACCTACTACCTCTTCCTCACTTCCCTGTAACTCCTCCCCACTAATAGAATAATATTACTACCATGCACTGAATTGCAAGGGAAGAATTTATGAAATCATAAAGGATAAGTGATTATAGGCACGATTCATTTAAAATAAGGGAATATAACATGAGACAGTAATTCATAGAGCATGGAAGATTCTATTTAAGCATAGAGCATGAAAAACATTGGCTAAGGCTAGAATCAGTACTTGGGGAATCTTCCTCCTGCTCGAGGAATAACTATGGATACTTTGCTTTCATCTCATTCTCGGTTTCCCATGTAGCCTCTTTAACATTCTGACTTTCCTACATCACTTTTATTGAAGCAAACTCTTTAGTTCTTAGCTTGCGAACTTGGAGATCAAGGACAGCCACAGGGAGTCATTTATAAGCCAGGTCCCCTTGTACACCTATGTTCTCAACTGGGACAACTAGATGCACTTCCTCAATATGGATATTGGAAAGACCAGATGACTAAAGCTAACTTTGTAGGCAACACTAACTCATATGTCACCAAGCTAACTTTTTGCATAATTTTGTAAGGGCCAATATACCTCGGGTTGAGTTTTCCCTTTCTCCCAATTCATATGACGCCTTTCATAGGCGAGACCTTCAAGAATACCCAATCATAAATTTAAAAAACTCCAAGTCTATATGTTGCACGTCTACATAGAACATCTAGTGGCTTTGAGAAGTTCTCAACCGCTCCTGAATCAACTTAACCTTCTCCACAACCCGGTGGTCCAAGTCAGGTCCAAGCAATTCTACTTCCCCAACCTCAAACCATCAAATAGGCGATCTACACCTTCTCTCATATAAAGCCTTACAGGGAGTTGAATATTGGAATGGTAGCTATTATTATGTCCAAACTCAATCAGTGGTAAATGTTCATCTCAACAGCCTTTAAATCAAGAATGCATGCTCTTAACATGTCCTCGAGCGTTTGAATGGTGCGGTTGGCCTGACCATCCATCTGCGGATGGAAAGCTATACTCAGATTAATGCGAGTACCCAAACCTTTTCAAAGAACTTCCAAAAGTGAGTTGTGATATAAGCACCTCTATTCGAAATAATGGACATTAGGGTCCCATATAGCTTAACAATCTCCTAAACGTACAACTTGGCATAATCTTCTATTGAATTTGTTGTCTTGTCAGATAAGAAATGTGTTGAATTGTTGAGTCGGCCACAATCACTCAAATCGAATCATTCTTCCAAATGATCGAGATAGGCCTGTCACAAAATTCATATTGATCATCTCCCATTTCTACACTGGCAATTATATATTCTAGGCTAGGCTAGGCTCCCAGCCGCTAATGCTCTATGTCACCTGCTGACAATATGGGACTTAACCACGTAATCTACTATATTCGTATTCATATCGAACCATCAATAAGTATCCTTTAATTCATGATACATTTTGGTGGAACCTGTATAGATAGAGTATCAGAGCTATACATCTCGGCCATGATTCTCTCTCGAAGCCCGTCCACAACCGGGAGACACAACCTGCCTAGTACCTTAGAGTACCATCTCCCCTTTACTCGAAAGCCATTATTTGGTACTTCTGAATTCCCTCGTTCAATCGAAGAAAGTTGGAGTCATCTTACTACTTCCCCTTTAGTTTTGTAACTACGGAAGACTTTGCTTTATTTACTACCACCGCACTGCCATCCTTGGAGTCTAACAAGAAAACCTCTAGGCTTGACAACCTATGAACATCCCTATCTAGCTCTTTCTCATTCTGCTCAACATAAGACAAGCACCCCATGAAGCGTCGGCTAAGAGCATCGACAACTACATTAGTCTTCCCTAGATGAGATAAAGTGTCAACATCATAGTCCTTAAGAAACTCGAGCCATCTCCACTGCTTGAGATTCAATTCTTTCTACTTAAAGATGTATTAAAGACTCTTATGGTCAGTGAAAATGTCCACATGGACTCTGTACAAGTAATGGTGCCACATCTTTAACGCAAAGATCACTGCATCCAATTCTAGATCATGTGTCGGATAGTTCCTCTCGTGAACCTTTAGCTGCCTAGAAGCATAGGCTATCACTTTACCATTCTTCACTAACATGCACCCGATTCCTACCCCTAAATCATCACATTACACTATCAACCCATCAATTCCTTCTGCCAAAGTTAACACTGGAGTTGTAGTCAATCTGGTCTACAACTCTTGAAAGCCTTTTTCACATGCCTCTAACCACTGAAACTTGTTTTCTTCTAGATCAACTTGGTCAGTAGAGAGGATATAGAGAATAATCCCTCCACAAACCTTTGGTAGTAAATTGCCAAACCCAGGAAACTCCTAATATTTATGAGAGTCATAGATCTCGGCCAATCCTTTACTGCCTTATTCTACTGAGGATCTGTCTTAATTCCTTAAAATGACACCACGTTGCCTGAGAAAGCCATCAACTCTAGACACAACTCACACTTGGAGAACTTAGAATACAACTTATGATCTTTAAGTTTCTGCAACATAATTCTATGGTGATCTGCATGTTCACCCTCATCCCTCGAATACACCAATATGTTGTCAATGAACACTATCACAAACAAATCAAGGTATTATCTGAATACTCTATTCATGAGATCTATAAATGTTGTTGGTGAATTTGTTAACTTGAAAGACATGATTAGAAATTCATGGTGCTCATATTAGATCCTGAAACCAGTCTTTATGATATCCTCTTTTCTGACCCTCAACTGGTGATACCCTGACCTTAGGTCAATCTTGGAGAAACACTTGGCTCTATGAAGTTGATCAAAAGAATCATCAATTTTAACCAATGGGAACTTGTTATTTATGGTGACCTTATTCAATTGGCAGTAATCAATACACATCCGCAAAGTCACATCCTTCTTCATGCAAATAAGACTGGTGTACCCTACGGTGAAGTACTCGATTGAATAAATCTTTTATCAAGAAGATCCTTCAATTGCTCTTTCAACTCCTTCAACTCACTTAGAGCCATCATATATAAGGGGAAGAGAAATAGGCTTCGTTCCAAGAATAACTTCAATCTCAAAGTCAATTTTCCTCTTTGGAGGGATCCCCGATAGATCATCTGGGAACACTTCTAGAAATTCGCTAACAACCGACACTAACTAAAAAATCATTGTCTCAGCATTGGTCTCTCTTACCCTTACTAGGTGGTATAAACACCCCTTCAAAATCAACTTTCTTTCCTTAAGATAGAAAATAAAACTTCCCTTTGGCACTACAACATTTCTTCGATATTCCAACATTGGCTCATTTGGAAATTAGAATGAAATTACCTTGGTACGAAAATTTAAGGTAGCATAACATGAGAACAACCAGTACATACCCATGTTGATGTCAAAATCTACCATTTTCTATTCAACGAAGTCGGTTCTAGTATCTCTGTAGTACACTGTGACTATGTCGTGATTGGTAATTTAACAACTCATTAGGCTCTTAAGCATGAGCTTTAGCTTAGTTTTCAAGTCTTTTAGTTGGATTTTATTCTCTTTTTCCTTTGGATGTTGCAGTAGCTAACTTGAAGAGAAGGAGCATGAAAGTGAGAAAAAAAAAGAGAAAAACTCAGGTGGAAATCGATGCTCCACCGGAGGAGACTGGCGAAGCGTCGGCTGACTGCAGGTATCCACTAGAATAAAGAGAATATTTTTTAGCAAGGTATAACCACCAGTGTAGATATATTTTAAGCTTGATTGTGCTTACTCTTAATGATGAAATTGTTGGGTTTATTGATAAATATTCTCTTGTGTTTCTCAATTATGAGTAGCTAAATATATAGATAAAGGTGTGTGATGATGGGTCTTTGATTTGATTGAGTATTGCTAGATTTATCTTGTTATTACTTAATTAGTGTAAATCTAATGAATTCTCCTCAAATTATAGTTGATTACTCATAGTTGCAAATATGGGTATTGTTTTCTTACTTAATTTTGGCATGAAAAAAAGAATTAAGTAATAGGGGAGAACTTAATAGTGGACTGGAATTTGATTACGTGGGGTTAGGATAGAAATAGCCAAAACCCATGGTCATAATACCTTTAGAGGTTGATGTCTAGAAATATCTCAGCCCCAAATACAAACCATATTAGAATAGTTGTTACACCTTGATGTTTGAAAGGACTTGAGGATAAGGCGCCCAAGTGGTCGAAAAGCATCGGGCGCCATCTTTTCCAAGGTTATTTACACTTATTAGTAATAACTTGATTCTCTGGTAAATCCCGATTTGATTAACATTCCATCTACACCACACCTCTGGCCTTTGCTCATTATTTAATCTCCATTTTGATTATCTTGATCTCTTGATTAGCTAATTCTAGAAAATCCACAACATTATTGCATTCACTTCCCCCAAAATTTACTTTTATGTTTTCATTGCTTTGATGCAGATCAATTCAATTCACTAAACAACTCTTGTGTAAATCATACTCTAATCCTTGTGGGATTCGACCCCGACACTAATCGGATTATTTATTTTGATACAACAATTGCTACATTTTCTCTAAACGAGGAGTGTATTTGAGCATTATCAAAAATGGCGTTGTTGCAGGGGAATAGCACTTGATATCCTTGAGTTGTTTGTTAATTTGAATTGATTAAGCATCTTATTTGTTTTGACGTTTTTCTTGTTGTTGGGCCATCTATGGTTTATTAATATAAGCCAACATTCACAAGCGGGAGATAGTTAGGTGGAAGGAAATATGAATAGAGGATAATCCAGTCATGCCTAAGGTTGCAGGTGCCATTCGCCTACCAGCTACGGTGAAGAATGTGGTGTTTTATGTTACTAGTATGATGTTGCATATGTTGTAGATGAAAGGGCTCTTCGGGGGTAAATAGAGTGAAGCTGCAAACTGTCATTTGAGGAACTTCCTCGAGATTTTCCAATTTTTTAATATAACTAATATAAGCCAAGAGTCTATTAGGTTGAGGCTCTTCTCACTCTCCTTAACGGGAGAAGCAACTATGTGGTTAGAGGAGTTGCCTCCGAGGTGCATCACCTCGTGGCAAGAGTTGACAGAAGCATTTTTGGATCAATTTTTCCCCTCTTCAAGGATGTTACAACTGAGGGATGACATTACAAAATTTAGGCAAGAGCCAGGTGAACTTTTGCATGAAGCATGGCTGAGGTTCAAGAAGAAGGTGTCTGTTTGCCCCAACCATGGTCTTCCCGATGGAGTGTTACTTTAAAGATTTTATCAAGCCCTAGACTCCATCAATAAATCGGTCTCTAATAACCTAACTGGAGGCTCAATCATGTACCAGACGTATGTTCTAGCTAAACCCCTTTTGGATAGGTTGACAAAGACGAATGGGTGTGGCATACAAAGAAGACGAATGTATCTTCACATGATACTGGTTCTAGTTTTCTAACAGCTGAAATGAGAAAGAAAGCTGAAGAGCGAGATGAAAATCTTGCCAAAATAATGACTCAACTAGAGTTAATGACTACGCATGTGATGGGAACGGGGCCTAAAGTTGTAAATGTTGTAGGAATGCAAGGTCCAATGCATTTTGAGGGAGAGTCTTCTCCACCAAGGTATGAGGAGTGACAATATATGGAAAATCAAATGGGGGGTTCTCTATCCGAGTACCAAGGTACTAATAAAGGCCCTTGGCGCCCAAGGGAAAAGAACCAAGGTTGGAGGAATTGTGACGCACAAGGGTGGCTTGATCAGAATAAGAGATGGGGCAATAGAGAGCAAAATCATAAGGGGGACCAATATCATAGAAGCACAAATCCATATATTCCCCCTCAAAAACTGAGAATGCCCAAACCCAACCGGGTGAGAGTGATGTAGGAAACTCAAAAATTAAATAAATATTGGCAAGAGTTCTCAAGAAAGTTGAGTCAACGGATAGCAGGGTCAAAGAACTTAAAGGGGAGGTGTCTAACTTTGCCCAAACAGTGAGTTCACACTCAGCTTCTATCAAGCATTTAGAAGTACAAATAAACCACGTATCTTCTCAAATGAACCTCTCAATGAAGGGAACACTTCCTAGTGATACAATGCCAAATCCCAAAAATGATAATCACTAGGTCCCTACTAACAACCGCCGGTTAAGCGCAGGTGTAGGTAAGTTCCATTTTTTTAGATCTTTAACTGATCTATGGATCGACCTAACCCAGGAATTTAAAAACACCGGTCAAACCCCTACAGATTCCCATAAACCCCCATCTTCCACCTTCCCACTTCCCCATTACACCTTTTCTCCTTCCCCATACATCACCTTTTCACCTTCCCACCATTAAACCCACCTTTTCACTAACCAATTCCCTTTCCTCCTTCTCTCTTATAAAACCCATACTCCATCCCTCATCTTCTTCACTACTCACTCCACTCTCAAATACACTAAAGCTAGAACAAAGTGTGTGAAGCTTTCTTGTGCAAACTTTGATCTTTCTCATCTTTGTGCTTTCCAATACATCTGGTATGTCATTCTTACTCTATTTTTAACTATCAATTGACACAATATGAATGCTTTTGAGATTGGGACCACTGAAATATCCCCATTACACTCTTTCTTGTGCTAGATGATACTTTGCTATTATTCTTTCTTGAGTATGTGGGAGTAGTGTTATCATGTGAATACCAAGGGAGTAGTGTTATCATGTGAATACCAATGTGGGTTTGTATTTTGATAAAATGCTTGTTCTTAGTGTGTAGAATTTGAGTTAGATGTGAAATCTGAGTAACCCCATGTGTGTTTATAATGCGCAGTTTGTCTGATGATAGATGGAGTGACGTCTTTCTTAAGGGTAGATTGTCAATTTTACTTGCTTTGTTGTTGCTATATTGAGTGGGTGAGCTTTAAATTTAATTATTTTTCCATTTTGCTGAGACTGGGAGGAATTTGACCGTCAGGCATCCACCGGCGAACCACCGATCAAGCCTGGCGAAATGCTGGATGAAACGTCGGCCAAAGCTCAGGGCTTCACGCCACTGTCCCAGACCTATGTTACACCAGCATTCCATGAGTTGAGACCAGCAAAACACTGGTGTCTCACCAGATGATCCTGTAAGTATAAATGTTCTATTTGAGACCGGCAGATAACTGGCGGTTTGTGGATGCCCTTATGTGTTTCGCGGGTATCTCACCGGTACTGCCAGTGCTTCACATCTCACAAGATCTACTTTTTTGTCATCCAATGTTTACAATTCCTTGTATTAGTTTAGGATATATGCTAGTTTTTGTTACTTTTGTCTTATTTTATTTTCTCTTATACAAAAACACAAAAAGAAAATATGGTTGTTTGGCACTAACATGGTTTTTGCAGAATATGACTTCATCTAGGAATCCAAGCAAGGGCAAGGCCCTGACCCTCTCTTCCACAAAATGAAAGGGGAAAGCAAAGGGATCCGCAGCACCCACCAACTCTCGAGAGGCCATAATTTTCTGTGTGCCCAACATGAAGGGGCACTACATAATTTACAAGGGTCGTTCAATCATCATGGAGAAAAGGTTTTACTTGGTGGGGCTGCCAGCTGGCCTCCCCAACATCACCGCTCATTTCACTGACAGGCAATGGCATATTTTTGCCAATCCCTTCCTGAATTACTACCCCAACCTCATCCAAGAATTTTACGCTTCCTACCAGGCTAGGCAAGAGAGCATGCATCATAAGGGCACGTGGATGAATTTCCCTGCCTGCCTTCAGTTAGGGTGCGAGCTGTGGAGATTAACATCACTACAGAAGCCATTAATTATTTGTTTATGGAGAATTAGCTTGAAACCGGCTTGGAATATATGGCCAGAATTGTTAACAATGAGAATCAGTTCTCATGGATAACTCTAGTCATTGCAACAGACACGCCCTTTTGGGACACAATGGGCGGAGAGATTTCTCGCCATGATCTCAAGTTTGAGACCAAAATGTGGTTAGATTTCATTTGTAGCTATATCACACCTTCAAAGAATGAGCAGCGAGTCATCTTGGAAGCAGCTATCCTTATCACCTGCATCATGAGAGGGATCTCCGTAAACTTTGAGAAAATTATGGTTGTTCAAATAAAGAGGAAAGCAAGGAAAACCAGCACCTCCATGCCATATGTTGTGCTCATCTCTCAACTTTGCCTACAAGCCCAAGAGCAAATTGTTCCCAAATGAAGCCCCGAGCTTTGCTACTAGTGTAATCAAAGTAGATCAAAAAAGGGACGTAGATGCACCCAAGAGTAAGCGAAAGCGGATGTAGGCCTTTGATTTGCCAGAAGGTTAATTCTCCCATGGTTCTAATCAAGATCCACTGGCTCCTGATCTGAACATGCCACACCTAGAGGCATCGGGACAAGCCTCAGGTGAAGCCCCTATTAGGGGAGTATCACCTCCTCCAACTTCCTCCCAACCAAGAAGTCTCTGTAGGCTTGTGAAAATGACTAACTCTCATAAGAGCCAGCTTCAAAATTTGGCTAAGAGCCTCCCTTCCCTTATTTCCCAAATGATTAAAAAGGAGATGAAGTTTAAATATGAGAGTCTGATAAGTTGTGAAAGCGGGTGGATGTTGTGTAGGGGGTTGTTACCTCTCTCCAGACTGAAGTAAGGGAGTGGAAGAGTCATATATCTATGGAGGTGTCTAACTTGAGTGCCCTTGATGCAGCGATGGCTACCCCTTCTGCAGTCTGAGGCCCCATTGATAATTTGTTCGAGGGCTTAGGTGACGATGAGGATGACGTGGATGATGTTTGCCAAGTTGGGGATGAAGCAACTGGTGATGGTGATGATGATGAGGTCGATGAGGAGTGACCACAACAAGAATTCCTTTCCCTTTTTTACTTTTCATGCATACATTGGGGACAACATAAATTTTTTATTTGGGGGTGGGTTGAGTGTTGTGGTTTTTGATGAATTTGTGCCATTGTCGGGCTTGCCTTTAATGAAATTGTACCCTTGTAGAGCTTGTCTTTGATGAATTTTTAGTGCCCTTATTGGGCTTGTTAATTGCTGGGTTGGAAGTCTTTGTCGGGTTTTAAATGAAATGAAATGAAAGGTTGTTAGTGCATGAATGGGTCCTTTCTTTAATTGCCAAATGTTGCATTGTGATCTAAATTTTGTTTGTCGCCTTTGTAAATAGTATATAGTAATTAAACTCCAAGGATTTTCTTTATACCATGATTCTTTCCTAAGGAGCATTTTCTCTTTCTTTTCTTTTTGTTGTCGAACCGGGTTAACATTTTCCAAATATAGATTGTGAGGTGACTCTCTTAAGGGAAAATGTCATGTCTTTCTTTGAGTCTTTTGTGGAACTGTTTTTGAGAGGTACCACTTAAAAAAAATTGTGGCATGAAAAAAATGAAAATGGGCATTTGAAATGGGAAATGTAGCACTCTCTTTTCATACATTGCATATTCCCTATTTTTCTTGTGGATTTGCATATTCTCATGTCTTGAATCAAAATCTTATGATAATAATGACATGTGTGAACTCTTTGGTTGTGATGCCTTGTGTGGTAAGAATATTTGAATGAATCTCATGCATATCTTCTTGTCTAGAACTTGTCCTAAGTGTGACTCAAGGTGAAATCCTAGATGTAGCTGCACTTAAAACATGATTTTAGGCTTTTGTTTGATTAATCACTTCACCTAAAATGTCCTCCGAAAATGTCTTCCCTTGCTAGCCAATACCTTTGGACTATTTATTCTTGAAAACCACATTACTAGCCAATGTCCCTTTTTGTAACCCTCTTCTTGGCACCCAATCTCTCTAATTTCTAGTGATGAATGATTGAAAATAATGGAGGCTTGAAGCCCAAGTCATATGGAGAGATAAGGAAATCAATGAGAAAGAGGAAAAAAGTCTAAGTTTGGGGGTTTACAAGAAAGAGGGAAATGTGATAAGCCAAAATGTGAGGTAGCACCAAATTGTTATCAAAAGAAATAAAATGATGGGTTGAGAAACCTTGAATTACCAAAAGAGAAAAAGAATAGTGAAATGATGTTACCTCTTGCTTAGACAAAGCTTAATGTGAGCCAAAAGAGCTACAAGGAAGAAGGCCTATGAGAAACAAAAGATAGAGATGGATGAAAAAGGGGGAATAAGGTGAAGTGATCTAAAGAGTTGGATGGGGAGGATAAAATTGTTCAGATAAAGGAATTAGGAAGGTTCTACTCACTAGAGCTAAATATTTTTCCTACCATTGCCCCTAGTCTTCATTATGACCTGCAAGTATTAATTGATTTTGAGTGTAGTTTATCTACATTAGTGGCGAATTAAACGAAGCGCAAGCCTATGGGTCAAATTATGTGCATGGGATTTCTTTTGTGAGAGTGAATGTGATCATCTTATTCTATAATTCCTTATGTGTGCATTGATTTACGATAAATAAAGGGGATTCTCTCTTATAGTGAGTGGCATCACTCCCTTTTGAGGACATAATTATATTGAGGTAAAGGTGTTATTGAGGCATGAGCGATGTGAGCTCCAAGGTAAGCTTTGAATGTGAAGTGATTATGATTTGCAAAATGAAAGCAGTTGTAAATCATGCTTATGAATTGTGGTTGCCTCTTGAAACTTTTCAACATTTTTAGGGGAAATTGCTTCTCTTTTCTATGAGTTGGTGAGCATTTTTGGATTGTCATAGATCAAGTGGTCATTGATGCATAGAATCCTGTGGAGTGACATGCTATTCCATTTGCTCAACTTATAAGAATTGCATTACTTGTGAACAAGAAATGGTATAATAGACCAACTCATTAGGCTCTTAAGCATGAGCTTTAGTTTAGTTTAGTTTTCAAGTCTTTTAGTTGGATTTTATGCCATTTTTCCTTTGGATGTTATAGGTATCTAACATGAAGAGAAGGAGCATGAAATTGATCAAAAAGGAGGATATTCAGGTGGAAATCGGTGCTCCACCGGAGGACGCCGATTGACCATAGGTATCCACTGGAATGAAGAACAAATGTAACCAGCGGCTCGCGGAACCGCATTCGGCGAACCGCCGATGCCGAATGCCGAACTGCCCTGGACTTCACTGGACACTAGCCTCAACTAATCGGCAGTCCGCAGGTAGACACCGGTAAACCACCGGTTCCATCACAAGTGAAAGACACCTGAAAAAGGCAAAAATGTTCATCCCTGTAAAAGAGGAGAATGTTATGACCTACTTTTGTACATATTCTAGAAAAAGTACTCTGAACATAGGATTGATTATTCCCATTACTTTTGAGAGAGAGAGAGAGAGAACTCCATTAGAGAAGAGAATAAATATTTGAATATTACTTTTTCATCTTCATCTTCTTTAGCAAGGTATAACCACCATTGTAGAGATTTTTGAGCTTGATTGTGCTTACCCTTAACGATGAAATTGTTGGATTTATTAATAAATATGCTCTTTTGTTTCTCAATTATGAGTAGCTAAATCTATAGTTAAAGGTGTGTGATGATGGGTGTTTGATTTGATTGAGTATTGCTAGATTTATCTTGTTATTACCTAAGTAGTGTAAATCTATTAAATTATCCTCGAACTATAGTTGATTGCTCATAGTTGCAAATATGGGTATTGTTTTCTTACTTATTTTGGTTTGAAAAAGAAGAATTAAGTAATGGGGAAGAACTTAATAGTAGATCGGGATTTGATTATGTGGGGTTGGGCTAGAAATAGCCAAAACCCAAAACCCATGGTCATAATCCCTTTATAGGTTGATAGATAGAAATAGCTCAGCCCCTAACTGATAACGCTCAAACTCACACTCCTGACAAAGTATAAAGCGAATGTTGTCAATAAAGAACCCAACAAAGAGGTTGGGATTAAACCCATAGGGAATAACGTAAGAACTAGACTAATGCCAGTATTTAAGATTTTTGGTGAGTTATCTCCAAAATGGGGGGTTTATAGAAAAACAATTGTAAAACAAACACAAAATCAGAGTGTTGTTAATCAAGATATGAAATTAACTAGGGTAAGTGTTCCCTATGGGTTCATAACTACTTGGGGTTTCACTTGTGATCAATCCCAATGCTTACTTGCAGAACTGATAACTAGGGTTTATCAAAACGACTAGTTCATCCCTATTGAATGACTATACTCAATCATCGAGCTATATCTCATGAGTGATTTCAAATTAACCGTTATCTCTTTGTTCAAAATTAACTATCCTGGCGACCACAACTCAATTTATATAATGATCATAAAATTTAAGGCTTTGTTATAATTCCCTTTTCCTAATCTCTACCTCTCTAGGTTCAAGTAAGTAAAGAATTCGGGCAAGTCCTAACATTGCACTTTGTTAAGAAACATTAAGGACGAAGAGAATACAATACAAGCATTTAGCATTGGTTTTGACTCACTTTGTGTAACCCTAGTTCGTTAATCCACCATGGCTCCCACAACCCTAGTTGTAGAGGTTTTATCCTCTCATGATTGTAAGATTGTGATTAGTATTCATAGACAAACATATAATTAAATACTTAAAATAGTGATTGAAAGAAAACCTGTTGTGAATATTGCAATAGAATATGATGAAAAATATCAAGAATAATTGAGAAATCCAAGTTTTGATTCTCAAGAATTGCTCTCCAATGTTGTCAAAAACTAATTACAAACTTGATAGCAATTGACAATCAACTAATTCGGACCTTCTCTAACCTAAAATAAACATAAATCATACTTATATATATAATAAAATCCTTTTCCTAAGATAACAAGAAAATAACCAAATCTAGCATCGGAACCTCCTACGACTCATCATATGACCTGTAACAGGATTGTACGGGTCATGCCTTGCTCTCATACATTCCTTGAGTTCTGCAAAATTGGCTAAGTATTGGCATCTAATACAACTCATAACATGATCCCAGGAGTCGTACTATCCAATTGTGGCCAAGCTCTGAGAAATTTTACATCTTTTGAAGTTTTCTACGAGTGTCTTGATATACCTCGTACCTTGATCCTACGACTCGTAAAAACTTGTTGCATCATGAATTCTTCCAAGTCCTTAAAAATCACTGAAGCTTTCCACGGCTCCTGGTACGGGTCATAGGTAGATTCTATGATCCGTAGGTTCCACCCGTATCAGGAGACTACTTGTGCAAATAACTATGAAATATTCCATGACTCCTAGTTACGGCTCGTACCAGCTTGGTATGGCTCGTACCAAGATTCGTGCTTTGCCTTTGCATTATTTCAGCCTTCTGAGATTTTCCACAAGTCTCAGTATGGATCGTACAATCTAGATACAACTCATACTGAGATCAATACATGGCTGCTTTTCTGCACTTTTCTGCACCTTTTGCACATTTTTGCTTCAACACCTATTTTCCCTTAAAACAAAGTAAAAATATCTCATATCCGTATAAACATACCTAAGTCCATGCTATTTTCCCAGTTTTAAGTGTCGAAAGTGCTTTAAACTCACAGCACATCAACACCCTCAACATAATACTTGTGCATGTCCTCAGGAAAAGAAAACACAAATAAGACGACGATTAACTAAAAAATAAACCTATGATACTACAACCAACACCAATTAACATTTGCACTATGAACACAAACAGATTTTGACCTTTATCCAGGAAAACCAAATCATCATATGCACATCAAGTAACCACAAACCATGATAAACAGGGATCAAGATATGTCATTTAGTCATTAGCAGAGAATCAAGTCACTTACCAATGCTTTTCACACAAACAACTGGCAGAATAAAACACAAACCATATACCCTCACAACAAATGAAGTCCCCAACTCTCAAATATATGAAAATATGAAACATAGGACTGAACAAGTAAGACTCTCACTTTCACAAGGAAGTTTCAAATACTGCACATCTAATACCATAGGCTTGCCCTTATTTTCTCTACTTTGGCTCTTCAGACAGTCAGGCTAAGATCACTATAAGACTTTATTCGGCTTGTAATGTAGGCTTTCGGGTTTAGTATGGTAAATATGGAATTTTTAGTGACTAAAACCTCCTTGGAACTACATACATGTGGCTCCACTTTTTACTTATTTAACCCTTTTCACTTTTTCAACTTTTTCCTCCATTTTTATGCAATGTATGGGTGTGGTGTATTTTCAAATATTCATTCATTTTTCTCTTTTGTTATCTTCTTTTTAATTTTTTATTTTTCAGCTCTTTTTTCTTTCTTTTGTTGTCACACAACACCTCATTTTTAATCTTTTTTCCTTTCTTCTCCTTTTTCACCTTCCTAAGATCTATGCACCCCTACTCTAGCCACCCTCAACTTAGGAATTTTGCCTGGGTTGAGGTTTACAATGTCCAAGGATGGACCAGGGCAAAAACAGATTCATTATAAAAAATGGGTAAAGGTTAATTGGTTAATCAAAGAAAAATGATTCATTGAAGGCTCAAAATCGGGATCAAGGGAATCATATCATTTTGGTAGAGAAATTTATGCTAAAATGGGCTAAAAAATGGTCTATGATCCCTTCCTAACCAATCATCCTGAAACCCATGTAAAGACCAACCGGGCAAGTTTTAGATCCTCTACGCAGTATTGAACTAGGTATAAATCTCACTCACTCATGGTACATATTTTGCATTCATTCTACCTATTCGGTTTATACATGGCTAACTATAGCTACTCATGCTCATACACTAAATTACACAAAAAGATCTACAGAAATCATGTTTTGCAATCAACAAGCACACAGCTACCCATCAAAAATTTTAAACAGGGTCAAATTTTTCAAAACTTCAAAACTAGTGTATTTTATTGGCTGAGTAATCCTAAGCTACTTTCTAATTAAACAAAAGCATCTTAAACATTTCGGTCTACTAGATAGCATTCCCGAGTGAAAAGAAACACGGCAAGAAAGGATGAATCCAAAAATTCCAAAAATATACAAGTACACCCCTTCCCCTTTTGAAAGCATGCTTCGTTCCCGAATCATAGAATACAAAATTTAAGGAAGGGAACATACCTGTGGCCCATTAAGCGCTCCTTTCATCCTGCGTAGGTGGTACCTCCGCTGCAGTCATGGTGTTGGCAGTGGCCAGCCCTCAATAATATATCAATGGAGGGAATAGTCACCCCCTCAACAGTAGTGGTCGCTTCTGCAACCTCTGGAATCATTGAGGTTGAGTGTAGCTCGCCCAAAGGGTCCTTACCATCTGCAAGATCCGCATGGGCAGTGGTGGAGCTAACCTCTCCTCTCACTCTCTCAACCAGCTCTAACCTACGCTTGTTGTGAGAAAATACCCGTAGCAAAATCGGAAGACCTTTACTAGATTGTTTTTAGTCTGCTGACTCTCCAATCTTGCCCCCTTGTTCTCTTTCTTTTCCTTATTTCTCTTCTTCTTTAGGGTCTCATCTCCAATATCCTCCAAGAACCTCTTTTTCCCTTTTCCTTCCTCAGCTCCAGTCGGCTCCCAATATGCTATCAAATCAAGCTCATCATCTATCCCGATGTCGAGGTAAAGAAGAGCGGGGGCTTCTAGATTTGCCGGTTGTCTAGATGACAGCTTGGTCACTTGGCTCCGAAGAGCCCCCAACTCCTCACAAAGGCCACCAATGTTAGTCTGCTCGGCCATGCGCTCGTTGAAGCGGCTCTTAAAATTATTGAATCTGGCATGTAAAACTTGTGTAGTCACCTCAATCTCAGCCTTCACCCACGACTTCACATTCTCCATCATAGACTACACCTTTGTCTCAGTCATGGTCAGTCTTTTTGCCATCTTTTGGAGAAATTCCTGAGGCACAAGCATGTATCCTACTGGGGTATTGCTCGGAAGGCCCATAGGTGGTGCAGTGGAGGTGATGAGAGATGCCTCTGAATGATCGATATTTGTAGCTAGTGTCTCTCCCTGCTCCTGTAAGGTGGGGGCATTCACCTGCTTGCCTCCAACTGCTTGTGGTACCGGGACTACGGTAGAAAGTCTTTCTCAGTTTATCGGGTTCATCTCATCCTGGATCAAGCTAATGTCTGCTATTCTTTATCCTCCAATCAACCGCTCCTCATCATAACGTACCTTGAGACCTGCCTCCATACACAGCATGAATATGAGACTCGAGAATGGGATGGTAGTGCTCATTCCTATAGCCCTATCCCAGATCTCCTCCACGATGACCCTCAAATATTGATGGAATATCATGACATGATACACGCCACCAATGCTGCTTTGTCTGCACTGAGGGTATTTTCGTGCACTTTGGTGCCAACCTATGGCGAACTAGCATCCAACAGGCTTTTGCTATGAAATTCAGTGAATTCTTAGTGAACTACTTTCCGCTAGTTACCTATTTTGTCTCCTCCTTATCTTCAGCAATGACCCAGATAGCCACTTTATCTGACTCTTCCTCTCCTCAAGGCCTAACTGCTTGATTTTCTTAATGTCTTCCAACCGGTAGTCAAATTCTGGTGTAGTGTGGGGTGGAATGAACTGAGGCCTATATAATACCTGAGAAATGGTACGCTCGGATATGTTAATAGTGCGACCTCGCACCATGATGCTCTCCAACTTGGGATGATATTTAACTTTATGCCCCTCCTTTACTTTCTGTTCCATCGCAGCCAAATAATTAGCATAGAACTCCTGGAAGATCTCTGAAGTGTATCGATCCGGGGTTCTATCCATCCATTCAAACCCGTAGTAGCTGAATATCTGCTTCATCTCCTCCACCTTATTTCGTGCATTGGTGAGGATCTGGGGCTTTTCTTGAATACTCCACCTGGGGTTGTTCTTGGAAGTGAGAGCAAGACCCTATTCATAGATCTCCAGTTCACCTAGTACTCTCCACCGAATAGGTTCTCCCTAGGCGGAGTTTGCTCTTGCTCAGCATTGGCTGCCTCATCATTGGATTTGTACACACTATCTCCATCGCCGGATTGGGCCTCCTAAGACCCCTCATCATCATTAGAGCCACTACCGGACTCTTGGACTCTTTCCTCAACTCCCTCCTTAGACTAGAGAGCATCAGTAGATGTGGCAGTGGTCGCCTCGGCCTAGGATTTATCTTTTGCCCTAGTGGTTCGGTCCCATCGATGTCAAATGTATCGACCCTGTATTCTTCCATCGAACCACTAGGGGAGGTGTCTGCACGCTTAGAGTCGGAGGGCTCATCTCTCAATGCCCTTCGAGTTACTATCTATGCCCTAGCGGATTTGGTTTCTTTCTTCTTCAAAATCATTGTACTTGTGGAGAAAAAGGGTTAGAACTTCATATCTAAGAAATTAAATCATGAAACCATCCTCTGAATTTTTTTCACGAGTCTATAGTACGAGTCGTACCTAGGAGGTACGATCCGAACTAAGACTCGTAACATCTCAAGTCATAGTCACGACTCTGAGATACGACTCATACCATGAAGATATGATCCGTACCGAGTGTATAAGGATACTTCTTAAAACCCACTATTCTATATTTTTCTACGACTCATGGTACGACCCGTAAGTCGATTCCATGAGTCGTAGGAAGGATCGTATTGTTGCCTTTGGACTTGACCCTTTTCAGACTCTTGGTACGATCTCTAGGTACAAGTCATAGTAGGATACCACAGGTCGTACTAAGTTTCATACCAATTACTTTGTCATACATTTGTCTTAGGACAGTCCCGACGAGCTATCCTACAAGTCATAGTGTGAAACCATGAGTTGTAGGAAGGCAGGTGAAGCCTGTACTTGCCTTTTTTCATGTCACTTTTGCAAGTATATTCAATTTGTGTTGGGTACTCAGAATTCCCCAATTCTATGCATGCATTATTCTCAACTTTTTAACTACCCTCCCTTTTTTATTCACAACTCGTAACTAAGTTAATAGCAGTTTAAATTCATTTTTTTAGCATTCTTGAATCCTACCCAATCGACATAGTCATAATGCAATTTTCTGATCATTATCCTCATCTATTTTTCATGAATTTTGAGGACTCCCAGATGTTAAGCATATTCATACAAGCACGAAGGTCGTGTTGCCCGACTCAAAGTATAGTAACATACTTGATTTTTTTGCAATCTCTTGCTCAATTCGTGCGTGTGTTAGTGACTAGGGTTGGACTTCGATTTGGGCAGTGTTAATCAGGAACAATATTTGCTCAATGATCTTTGTTTCTGAGTTACGCGTGTGAGGGAAGTGTGGGTAGTGTTTGTGAGTTCAAGTTATGAGTGCATGGGGGAGGGGTCTGATGATTTTGAAGTTTAAATAGTCTTAGGGAAATTTTTTTAAATAAAATTGGGTCGAGTCGAGTTGACTTAAGTGATTTGTCCTATCACGACTCGTACCACGAGTCATAGGAAGGACCTACAACTCGTCCCTAGGACTCGTGGAAATGGTTTTAAGAAACTTACCTGTGGACCTACGAGCACATGATACAACTCGTACTATGAAGGTACGAACCGTACCACGACTTGTAGGTCATTCTGAATTAGAGTTCCATATTTTGCATAGTTCATAGGTACGATGAGTACTACGACCCGAACAATCGAGTTAAGAGTAATAGGACCAACTGTACCATGAACTCCTACACTAGGCCATATCTCTGCTTCTCACCACAACTCATACTATGGCCCGTACAATTCTCCTAAGAGTCGTACTGAGGCTCATAGTACCAATCTGCACTGTAATTTTTCTGCAACCTATTTTTGTTTCACCTTCACACTGAGCACACATAAGTCAATAAACTTGGGTTGCCTCCCAAGAAGCGTCTGATTTAATGTCGCGGCACGACACAAGTCTCTTGACTACTCAAACTTCGTCAAGAGACTCAGACTAATCCTCGATTACTGAGACTACTCTAAACTCATTTGGTTGCTTCATTTGATCGGTAGATATTGAAGGTACCCACCTCTTTATTAAGCCTGAATTTCAGCTGGCCAGCCTCCACATCTACTAAAGACCTCCAATGGCAAGGAATGGTCACCCCAATATGATAGGGACCTCAAAGTCAACCTCGCAATCAAGGATCACGAAGTTCGCTGGGAATATGAATCTATCCACCTTTACAAGTACATCAAACAGGATCCACACAGGCTACTTCACAGTTCGGTTGGCTATCAGTAACCTATAGTAGTCGGTGTGGGGGCTCCCAAGCCCAGCTGCTTAAACACAGCTAATGGGATCATATTGATACTAGCTTCCAAGTCACAGAGTGCCTTCATGAACTCAACATCACCAATAGTACATGGAATGGTGAAGGCACCTGGATCCTCCTTTTTCTGGGCAAGGACCCGTGAGGCTATCGCGCTATAATGATGCAAGTTACCCATAGGCTCATAGCTCCCAAAACTTTTCTTGGTAACAAGTTCCTTCATAAACTTGGTGTATCCTGGCATCTCCTTTAATGCTTACCTTCTTTTCATTCTTTGAGGGAACGGTAGCGGTAGTCGTGGAATAGCCTTATAAATTTGTGTGGCCCCTTATTTCTTTCCTTTTTCATCTTCAGGCTCCTTTTCAACAATTGGAGCCTCAGTCAACTCAACTTCTTCCTTAAGCTCATGCTCAGCAACCTCTTCATCATCATCAATCAGACACTCTTTCTTCCTTGGCAGTTCAACTACAACCAACTGAGGGGGGTCAATTGTGGTCTTTCCACTCCTAGTCATCACAGCCATACAGTGACTTTCGTTCTTTGAATTTTGGATTGTGTTGCTAGATAGTGTTCCCTTTTGCCTAGGGTTTAGGGATTCTTAACAGTTGACCCAGTTGCTGCTCTATTTTCTTGTTGGTCGTGGAATGTGACTCAACTCTTTGACCCAAGCTAGATATATCTCCACGAATGTCCTTCAGTTGTTCCTCTGTGGATCTCACCTTTTTTAGCATATCAGCCATCATGCTCTCCAACTTTGGCTATCTATCCTCCCCCTCACGTGCATTAGGAGGAACATATAATCCTACTCGTTCATTGTGGTAACCATTGTTCCTTCTCCATTCTCCCTCTCTCTCACGACTTCAACTTTTGTCTCTATACCCGTTTCGGTTGTAGTTGTCTCAGTATTGGTTCTAACCTTGATTTCTAGAACCTTGGCGCCAAGTGTCTTGTCCAGACCCTTGGACATTGGCCCGAAAACTCACCACCTGATTGTCCAAGAAGTTTGCCTCCTCCTCAAAATCTGAATACTTTGGCCCTGGTTCCTGTCCTTGTGTTCCCACCGCATTAACTTTTCTGGCTCCAGTGCCCATGATATGCTTCCTGAGCAGGCCCAATGATGTACGCATGTGGGCAAATTCCTGATCATGTTCCTCCTCCATCTTTTGTTGGTCTGCAGTCATACCAAAATATATGTACCAGCAGCTGCTTCCATTTCTTGGGTGTGCCGTGCCCTCTTAGTTTTGGTCACTCTGTCAAGAATAGTGGTAGCTTGCTCCCAGGTGTAACTCATCAGTGCTCCTCCCGCCGCAGTATCTGCCACAACTTTAGTACTATTATTCAGCGGCCTGTAGAAAATCTCCAACAAACTGTCATAAGAAATTTTGTGATTTGGCCACTTGGTCAACCTCTTCTTAAATCTCAACCAGGTTTCATGCGGTGCCTCAATTTTGAGTTGTCGGAAATTGTAGATCTCATCCTTAAGTTGTAGCATCCTGGAGGGTGGGAAGAATCTCTCTATGAAAGCTTGTTTGAGCTCCCTCCAGTTGGTAATAGAGCCATTGGGAAACTCTGATAACCATAAAGTGGCCTCCCTAGAAAAAGAGAATGGGAAGAGTCTCAGTCTTATTGCATCCTAACTAACACTGCGCAACCTGTACGCCTTGCATATTCCAACGAAGTTCATTAAGTGTAGGTTAGCATCATCATCTGCATGATCACTAAATACCCCTTTCATATTCAACAATTGTATCTTGGTGCTAATGATGTCAAACTTTTCCCCAGCAGGCAAAGGTGGTGGTACAATAGCTCCGGTTGACCCGATTTCATCAATATCGAAGTCATTCTCATCAAAGAATTGAGGGGCATATCTCTGGCCTTTGTTTCCCCTTCCATGGTGACAAACATTCACAACTTCATCTTGAGCATCACCGGCTTTCTGAAGTGCAGCTTGCCTAGCTAGCTCGACTTGCCTAGCTTCTTCAGCAAGATGGGCATCTCTCTGCTCTTGGTTCTCCATCCTTCACAGTGTTCTTTCAATTTCAAGATCCAAAGTAATCAGGGGTTTTCCACTCCGTTGAGTACTTGGCATTTCACCAAGAGACAACCTGTGGGTGTAAAAAAACAAAAAAAAATGTAAATGAGGAAATAACAACCAAATGTTAAACAAAAGCAATTAATCTAATCTTAGTCCTATTCCCCGGCATTGGCGCCACTTTTTTATAAAGCTTAAACTCATACTTCAGACAAAGTATGAAGTGGACGTTGTCAATAAATAACCCAACAAAGAGGTTGGGGTCGAACCCACAAGGAATAAGGTAAGAACTAGACTAATGCCGGTATTAAGATTTTTTGTGGGTTATCTCCAAATTGGGGGGTTTATAGAAAAACAATTATAAAATAAATGTTAAAGCCGAGTGTTGTTAATCAAGATTTGTCATTAACTAGGGTAAGTGTTCCCCATGGGTTCATAACTACTACGGGTTTACACTTATGATCAATTCCAATGCTTACTTGCACAACTAATAAATAGGGTTCATCCAAACGAATGGTTCGTCTCTATTGGATGACTATACTCAATCGTCGAGTTAGGTCTCATGAGATATTTCAAATTAACCATTATTACTTTATTTTAAATTAACTATCAGGCGACTGCAGCTCAAGTTATACAATAATCATAAAAATCAAGGCTTTGTTGTAATTCTCTTTTCCTAATCTCTACCTCTCTAGGTTCAAGCAAGTAAAGAATTTGGGAAAGTCCTAACATTGTTGTCATGACCCGAATAGGGGCCTAGATCACAACACGGGACAAGGAGCCCTGAGGGACCCCAAGTCGACCCATGGCATAAGCATACATCTAACTCGATCAATAAAATTGAAGAATCACCAAGATAATTATAACGGAAGTATAGATTAAACATAACATCAGAATACACAATCTGAAGCTGAATACATCCATATGTCTGAAAAGCCTCTAAACATGACGAGTTGATGGGACAAGACCCCAACTAACTCAATCCAACTGAAACTAAAAATACATATAGAAAGTATGAATAAGTCTAGTCCTTGGGAGATGAGGACTCACCATAAATGTAAGATGCTAACTCTGAATACTGACTACGAACAGGGCTGAGCCTGAGAGCCAGGTCCTGTATCATGAAATGATACAACATAGAGTATGCGGTAAGTACGTGGAATGTACCGAGTATGAAAGGTAAGTAAAACGGACATGTAAAAATACATGAAAGCTCATAGAGATCATAAGAATGGGACAACATGCTCATAACATAATTAGCATACGAAAACATAAGGCTCAAGGTTTTAAAATCATTCGTAATCCATTCAATACCATATTCATAAGAGAAACTTCATAAATCATCACTTGAGCCAAATTAACATAAACATAATGATGCATAAAACATGCGGAACAATGGGAGATTCTTATAACCGACATACCCCATATGAGCACACATGAAGCCCGACCTGTAAATCCCTGATCGGGAGGGTGTCGTACCTTGCCAAGGGTAGAACCATGAAGGGCGTGATATCAAACATGAAAGGGCCAATTTGGGCAAAGGGGACAGTCACAAGGGAGGTCCCATCATGTCCCACGGTGGCACGTAGTTTTGAGATTCGGGGCAAAACTTGGGCCCCGAACCTACTCGGTGTTAAATACTACTCCCAACACATATATAGTGCTCATAGTATAATATGCATAAGATTCATGGTCTAGTTAAATCATGAAAATCATAAGCCTTCTTGTAAATACGTGAACTAGCTATAAGAGTAAAGCCCGTGATTCGGCCAAAAAATAATTAGTAAATCATGAGATTCTTGCATATTTGTAAATCATGTATAGGATTTGTAAATTATAAATTCATAATGGAAATTTGAATAAATCCATATTATGACTCATAAATCATGATGGGTGTATGAATATCAATAATAGAGGTAAAGATCATAACTCAATTCATCACAGAATATGCTTAATTAGGCATAATTTATTAGAAATTGAAATCAATAAAATTTATAATCGAATTAGTTGTAAAATCTGATAATGATTCATAAAATATGATGTAAAACATGAAAAGTAATAACCCATGGATAGATCATTAGAATTCCACAAGATTTAAGATAAAACCCTATATGATTTTGAACAACACTTCATGAATTAGAAGAGATTGGGTATGAGTGTGAAGAAAACACCCATTCATAATCCTACATATCTGTAAATGGCTGATTCTTACACTCCCTTAAATGCCCAAGAAGAAATTGAAGAAAACCTTGAAGGATTGCCTTGATCACCTCTTTAAACTATAACTCTTACATGCATGAATATGAAAATGGCCTAAAATGAACTTAACCCTTTTAAAAGTCATCATTCATAACTCAAAACAATGTAGTTTAGGCCATAGGAACTTAGAAATTACAAAAAAAATCCTTACTAAATTCACAGAAAATAACTGCTAGTTGGTCCTCACGAGGGACCTAACGACTCGTCATCATGGGCCACGACTTGTGGAGTCGTCTGTCAAGTACACTGCTTTCCAGGTCTTCAGGGCTCCTCACGGATGACTTAACGATTCATTGCCTGGTTACCACAACTCGTGGTCACCACTCGTTATGTATACTGCCATGGATTTTGCTTTTACTTTACCATGTTTCTCACGACCCTCCCCACAAATCGTGGTGACTAACCACGACTCTTGGGGTCTTTCCATAAGTACACTGCCCTCTTCCCTCTTTTCTCACTCATCACTCCCTGTGACTGAGCTAACGAGTTGTGGGGCCTGACCACGACTTTTGGTCACGTCCGTGGAGATACCATTTCCCAAACATCAACTCATCACCTGGGCCTCACCATGAGTCACATCATGACTTGTGGTCTGCTCCACGGGTCACCTCACAACCCGTCCTATGCCTGGTGCCAGTTTTAAAATTTTCTTTATTTCAACTCTTGGGTCTGATTTTTGGGCTTCCGGGTATAACAGTTGTGCTTCATTAATAAACATTAAAGACAAAGAGAATACAATAAAGGCATTTAGCATTGGTTTCGAATCACTTTGTGTAACCCTAGTTCGTTGATCCGCCATGGTTCCTACAATCCTAGTTGTGGAGGTTTTAGCCTCTCATGATTGTAAGATTGTGATTAGTATTCATAGATAAACACATAATTAAATACTTACAATGATGATTGAAAGAAAACCTGCTGCGAATATTGCAACAGAATATGATGAACAAAATCAAGAATAATTGAGAAATCCAAGTTTTGATTCTCAAGAATTGTTCTCTAATGTTGTCAAAAACTAATTACAAACTTGATAGTAATTGACAATCAACTAATTATGACCTTCTCTAACCTAAAATAAACATAAAATGTATTTACACAGACAATAAAATCCTTCTCCTAAACTAACAGGGAAATAAACAAATCTAGCGCAGACACCTCCTACGACTGATCATACAACCCGTAACAGGATTGTACAGGTCATTCCTTTCTCTCATACATTCCTTGACTTATGAATAATTGGCTAAGTATTGGCATCTGGTACGACTCATAACATGATCCCACGAGTCCTACAATCCAATCGTGGCTTGGGTCTGAGAACTTTTACATCTTCTGAAGTTTTCTACGAGTGTCTTGGTATACCTCGTACCTTGATCCTAAGACTTGTAACATCTTTTCGTATCATTAATTCTGTCATGTCCTTAAAAATCACTGAAGCTTTCCACGGCTCCTGGTACGGGTCATAGGTAGATGCTACGATCCGTAGGTTTCACAAGTATCAGAAGACTACTTGTGCAAATAACTCTAAAATATTTCACGACTCCTAGTTACATCTTGTACCATCTTGGTATGACCGTACTGAGAGTCGTACTTTGCCTTTGTATTATTTCATCCTTCTAAGCTTTTCCACGAGTCTCAATACAGCTCATACAATCAGGTACGGCTCGTACTAAGATCAGTACTTGGCTGCTTTTTTGCACTTTTCTGCACCTTTTGCACATTTTTGCTTCGACACCTATTTTCCCTGAAAACAAAGTAAAAACACCTCATATCCATATAAACATACCTAAGTCCATGCTATTTTCCTAGTTTTAAGCGTCAAAAGTATTGTAAACTCAATGCACATCACTAACCCAAACCATATTAGAATAGTTGAATTGCACCTTGAAGTTTGAAAGGACTTGAGGATAAGGCTCCCAAGTCGTTGAAAAGCATCGGGCACCATCTTTTGCAAGGTTATTTACACATATTAATAATAACTTGATTATCTAGTAAATCCCGATTCGATTGACTTTTCATCTATACCACATCTCTGGCCTTTGCTCATTATTTGTTCTCAATTTTGGTTATCTTGCTCTCTTGATTAGCTGATTTTAGAGTCCACAACATTATTGCATTCATTTCCCCCAAAATATACTTTTACATTTTCATTGCTTGGATGCGAATCAATTCAGTGCACTAAACAACTCTTGTGTAAATCATTTTTTATTCCTTGTGGATTCGACCCCGACACCCATTGAGTTATTTGTTTTGATACAGTGATTGCTATATTTTCTCTAAACGAGGAGTGTATTTGAGTTTTATCACTATGAAATTTCTATATACTCTCTCTACAACTACTTACTCCTGATCGAATAGATATGAAGAAGAGTTCATGGCGTTGTTCAAGTTCTAACTTAAACCTATGAGAAATACAAGGAGTCACATATGATAAAGTAGATCCAGGATCCATAAGAGCATGTACATATGGAGATGCCTCTAGGTATTGGCGCCTTACTAATGTATATAAGCAGTTTTGCCCACCACTTCTATTCACATCTTGCCCCTGCTGGGCCTAAAAACCATGAGGAGGACCTGTAGAGGTATTATGAGATCTCACTATGCTACCCCCAAGCTCTCTAGCCTGCATTGGGATAGTCCCTCTGAAAATGACCCTATTACTTGCATTGGCAGCATTCAGTTGCCCCTAATCGATACTTTTTTAGGTGTTTTCTCCCACGTCTGCTGCAAAGGGGAAGTTGTGGGACACTTTGAGTCACACTGACCTACGAATGGGATCGTGAAACTTTGTAATCATAATCGTGACTACCCTAGCCTCGTTGATCATTTCTGGATCTCTGGGGAAATACACTGACTGCAGATGGAGTAGGTCCTGACTATCTCTAATGGAATGCAGGCTTTCTGTTGGCCTCTCTATAACTATTATCATGGTCAGTTGATTTGGCTTCTTACTCTAGTGCTTCTCTCTTTCTGACCAGCCTACCTGCTTTCAGTCCTCTATTTGTTGGGCATAGACCATCAGCCTAGCTATATCCATGTCTTTGTGAAGTAAGGTTGCGACATGCTTGCCCGCTATGTGCCTTCAAAGGCCATATACAAATCTGCACATACTGGACCAAATAGTGGAGACCATCTCTAGAGAAAATCAGGCCAATTGAATGAATTTGAGGTTGTAGTCCCTCAAGCTCGTGTTGCGCTGTTTGAGAGTCATGAACTCCTCGACTTTAGCCTTCCTTAATTACAAGGGTTAAAAATGATTGATTAAATCTTTCATAAAGTCATCCCACACTGTTGGGGCTGCATCATCCTCTCAGGACATGTCCCATTGTTTGTACCATATGTTAGCAATGTCCTTTAACTAATAAGAGGTGAGCTCAACTCACTCCGTTTCACTAGCATGGATGATCCGGAGAATTTTCTGCATCTCATTTATAAAGTTCTGGGGGTCTTCCTCCACCCTGGACCCCGTAAATACTGGAGAGCTCATATTGAGAAATTTTCTGATCTGAGAAGTATTGGTCTGATTCTAAGAACTAATATGAATAGGAGCCGATTCCTGACGTTGAGATTAGGTTGCAATGAGTCGAGTGAGCATCTAAATTGCTGCCCTAAACTTTGTATCTAAAATATTAGGTTATTGAGATGAGAAGGGTTTTGGGCTCCCCGTGGGATCTACTATGATCTATTATCGAGGAGGATATGATGGCCTGATGGGTTCGCCAGCTGAGTGACCCTGGGATCTAGTCTGCATCCCCTAGGTCCGAGGCAACTCACTAACCTCTGTCTCTATCGTAACACTGACAGTAGTATTGGACCTCAAGACTGCTGTAATATTTTTTGGGAGGAGTTCTCAAGATTGAAAGTTGAAATTCACAACAACGCACAAGTTAGATTCAATTTTTAAAGCTTGCTTTATAGCATGATCTAGAGTGTCAAGAAGAGTAGCATTTCCTAAATATCCTGTAGACTCTCAATTATAAGTGTGACACTCTACACACCCATAAGTAGGGCTCTACTAGATATGGCTTCATAGTCTCCAAGGATACATCAACCTAGTGCTCTAATACCAACTTTGTTACGCCCCAGCCCAGGGCCTAGGAAAGACAAGCACCCAAAGCCATTTCTAGCCTGAGTGTACAGCTGAACTGACATGAAACTGTGAGAAACATCTAATCCAGATATACATGAATTATAAAATCTGAAATCTAAGATAAAGAATACAATTGAGATAGAACGTTTCATAACATCACTATTTTTAATACAAAAGGTGACCAATGGCCAATCAGAGTATAAGCAAAAAATCATACTATCTAACAATCTAGACTACGAAGTTTTTATTGAACTGAAAGAATATAAATTACAGTGACAAGGTACCTGATATAATCTTTAACCAAAACTAGACAACTCTTAAATATAACTACCCAAACGAGAGCAGGGCTCACCAAAAATCTGAGTTGGAATAAGCCTACTGAGTTGCTCGTATGAGAGTATCTGTTCCTGAGGCTACATTATTAAACAATGTAGCGCCCTCGACAAAGAGAGGTGTTAATACATGAAATTTTACTATAGGTAAGATGGAAAAAGCATATGAAACATAGAATATCGAGTAGAGAAACTAGGCATGTAATCATAAATAATTGTGCATAACACTATCATAAGTGATCAGAAAGTAGAATGTGCAATTTGTTCTTTTAAAATCTATAACTCATATTGTAACTGAAAATACTGTTTGAAAGTTATATTTGAAAATATTGTCTGATAGTAATGACTGAAAATACTGTAGAGGTCTGTGAGGTATCTGACATAGTGCACACCATATATAAATGGATTTCGATCCCTATAGCTCGATCGGCTAAGAAACCAACTTACCTTACTGGGTAGAAGGCCTGAACTGACTTGCTAGCAAAATTTTCTAAATCATCCACTTTTTTCGAGCGTAGTAAATCTGGAAACATGCCCAGAACAATAATATGCTCCACTCCTACATCGCAAACATAGTTTTTGACACTTGCTTGGAGAGGCTCATGCCATCTTGGTTAATCACTTGTCTCTATTTCTGAAAACTATGATACTGAAGTAGCCCTTAGGCTAAAAATCTAACTGATAACTTCTTTGAAAGCTTGGCCTTATTTAAGGCACTAACTCTAAAAATACATCTTTTTTGAAGGCCTATGGTTAGCGGTTGGCTCACGCTGATATACATACTTTAAAGAAAAAGGCTTACACAATTTATGACATCATGCTTTTAAATCTTGAAAGCTCATAATCATGCTAAGACAATAAATGCTCAACTCAAGTAAATCATATGAGTGGCCTTGACCGAAATCTATGAAAATAATAATCTCAAAATATGTAAGTGTGGTATCAATTAAATCTGTAGTGACAATCTCAAAATATTTTATCAATTCTATAATTTTGACTTATAAGGGAAAAACGATCATTTTCAACATTTTCATGCGTAATCATAAAACTTCATAAGATTCACTTATGAGAGAAGTTTAAGTTGTATCATGTTGGATATACAAGGTTCTCAAAACATTAGACATGGAGTCACCAATTCATGGAACAATTGATCAAAATCATCTAATAAAGGCTTTGCATGAGTTTAGAGGTAGAAAATTGTGGGAAGAACATGATGTTCCGTGCTTTTAGGGTTGCTTTACATACTTTAATGTTCTAAAAGAAAGAGAAGGTCACTAGTACAAGCTTGAGAGAGGGGCCGCCAAGTTTGAGCTAGAAAGAGGATTTCACTTGAAACCCTAGGAAAAGAGAAGCTATGAACTCAATAGTCTAAGCTTGTGTGCAACAATAATCTATGGGAAGTGCTTGGAGGAGCTCACCTTGCTGCTAGAAGAGCTTGGAGAGTTGAAGGAGGTCTATTTTACCTAGTTAGAGGTAAAGAAAATGAGTAAGGAGTGGGGGTGGAGCTATTTATAGACATAGAGGAAAACTCATCACCACTTATGGTACCTAGGCGCAGTTACAGACCATGGATTGAATCGGCGATCCGTAATCAAATTGTAGATTGAATTGGGTGAAGTATACTTCTCTAAAGTCTCATTTTCGGAGCAAGTTACGAATCATATATCTCATCTGCAGTTCATAGATCATTTCATATCCCTTATTCAGATGCTCAACTTTTCTAGGTTTCCATTTATGTTGGCCGATATGGTTCATGGTACTGATCTGCGGTTCGTAGGTTGCCTTCGTAGACTTAAACAGTAGCTTAGGAAAATAGGACTTTCATTTATGGTTCAATGTACTCGTACATCCCATCTACGGTTCATATATTATTTAACAAGTCAATCCAGTGACTTAGAATGTCTAGACCACAAGCGGTGGGATTCACGACTCATAAGTCTAATCTATGGCTCGTAATTCATTCATGACACCTGAAGAATGAAATTTTTGCAACTGCCAACATTTGGTATTTCAACTCCTGAGCAGTTTCATACTTTGTTAAGGACTTCATATATCAAACACACTCCCGATAACATGATTAAGAATTACGTATTAAGTTCGAAAATTCTTCTCGAGGGTATGAGGTGTTACAAAATATCTCGTACACTTGATGATAATTTTGTTGCATGGATTCCTTTGTACATTATGTAAGTGGTCTTGTTTGAGCATATACAATTTCATATCTGATTTTGAGGATATCCATTGTTATTTATTGATGATGCAACTTGAATTATGCCTGATGTGATCCTATTGGATTTGATTCAGGGCGGAGTGATGGTATTATAGGCTGGCAAGACTCTTGATATGGTTAATAGCACGATGTGATTTGATTAGATACCCCCGTAGAGTTAGTGTATGTATCAATTGCATACATAAGGTCATTGCATTATATTTTATCTTTATCTAAATTTGTGAATTCTAATTAAGCTTTATAATATTGTGGTAAGGTAAATTGTGCTTACTTATATCTACTGATTACGGAAATCTTACCTAAATTTCTTGAGTTACTTCCTATTTATTCACCGACTTTCTAACTGAAGAAATTATAATTTATTAATCTGCCATCAAAGGGAGGTAGACCCAAACGCACTAAATACCACTGATAGAGTACTCAATAAGTCTCACTGCAAATTTTCTAAGCAAAGGAACAAGATTTTTTTGGGCCAATTGAATATAATGAAAACGCGATAAAGAAATGTTAGCAATTTATATATTTAATATTGAAATTTGTAACTCAAATGTTTTCGATGGCTAATCCTCTCCATTACTTCGATAGGGTCGACTAATGATACTTAACGAGTATAAATTGATTTTCATACTCATACTACGCCGGTACCTTTTCGTGAGCAAATTTAGATCGGTGCACTAGTGAAGCACGCGGACTCGCTTAATTAGATAGCTGCTTTCAGTAGAAATCTCAGGGTAAGCTGCCTGGCCGATCGGCAACGCCAAACTCCTACCTTTACTTATTCAGCTCTTGTACTTGCGACCCCAAATTTTGAAGGCGCACTATGTGTTTTCTGTGGTTTATAGTAATGAGGCTTCAGGCTATGACATGTATATTTCTCACATTTACTCTTCCGCTTAATAACCGAAAATGAAATAAAAAAAAACTAATTATGATTCACCTACCAAGGTTAGGGGCAAAAATCATCACGGCTATTGGATTTATGGATCGTGAAAGTTCAGCAATCGATCAATAAAAATTAAAGAACAGGCTTGAACAATTTGAAACCCCAACTTCATCGTCTCGACCAGATCTCAATGGTCTTCCGAAACAACACGTAGTACCCTAGACCATCACATGTCAAACAACTACCTTATTTTGAAAAGAGAATTAATTTAACCTGCGTAGATTATTGTGATGGTTTATGAGCAAACAGAAGGGATGCCATTCGAACAAGGATGTCCGTCTCCATGGTATGATCACATTTACAGACACATGATCAGCCATCACTGATCAGTGAGCACACCTAAGACTAATCAAATACATATATTAGCTGTTGAAAGAAGGATAAGACGGGAATTATACAAAACCAAAGGGGCCATGGACACCCAGATACTACCTTGTGTACTCCAAACACTATAATACAGTTGACACACAGCCCTCATAACTCCAAAAAAAAAAGGAAAGGAAAAAAAAAGAGCAAATTTTCTTGATAAAATTCACTTTGCGCCCACAATTATCAAAGGCAGAGGTGTCATTCGGCTCTTAGAGTTGACGGCTTTTCCTGGAACCATATGAAGATGATTTTGATGGAAGTTTCTTCTGCTTGAGCCCATTGTCCTTGTTTCTGAATACATCATTGTCAGAATCATCATCACTGTTATCACCATGCTTCTTGCTACGTTTTTTACTGACCTCCTCACATAATAAAATCCTCTTTTCTTCTCTAGGTTGTGCAATGTCCAGCTTCTTAGGCCTCCAAATGAAGAGAGACCTGAAATATAATAATATCAAAAGGGAAGAAGGATTAGGAATTCTCTGACTTGTTGAAAAAATAAGGAAAACAGTACTCAAGCTGCAGGTACAATAAAAAAAGCAGCTTTTATTTTGTATTTGTAGAATTTTGGCGACATGGCTGAGTGGTAAGGGGGGTAACTGCAAACCGTTTTTTCCCCAGTTCAAATCCGGGTGTGTTGAATGCTTACCATTATGAGAAACCAAGAGAGGTATATATTACAAGATCTCTCTCATATGATCTTCTCTTGGCCAAGGGCAGGCCAAACTTATAGTACCTTATATTCCCTTACGAATAAGCTGGTCAACTGTAATTCAGATCACAGTACACTACAAAAACCACAGTTAGATTGTTCAAGGAACATTGGCTCCTTCCTTTTCAAAAACTGACTTGAGTGCACCATAGACCATGCAACAATGGAAGGATCAGCATGATTGATGGGGAAAGTAATATTCAGAAACTTTAAACTGTGATGTTGGACGCAAAGTAATCAATAACAAGATGTGAGAATTTAAAAAGAATTTCGGCGACAAATGAAACCTTGAATCGTGATCTGCACTAATGTATACATGTTCAAACAATAAAACATTTTGATTGGAGAAAGGTTCGATTTATTGTTGTTTAACAGAGAACAGTCATCATATGATCCTATATAAGCAAAGTGGCGTCCATATGCCACAAATATAACCTAAAAATTATGTTAACTAAATGCCTAATATCACATAGAAGAGAAGACCCATAAATAAAGATCACTGAGCCAAACCTTGAACTACCAGATGCCAGAATATCTTCACGAGGATGTAGCTTGTTCACCGGACTAATAGTTGTTATGTTTGGGTCCATTACCTCTGCAACCAACTGTCCAGTACTGATATTAATAAAGTCAATGGGATGCAAAGCAGCTCCATCATAATTTTCACTGATGTAACGCCCAATGACAACAAGAGACTCTGATGAATCCTGTCCAAAGTAACATTCATTGTTATAAATTTATTCCACTTTTTCTATTCCGAAATCAATTACAAGTTAAATGATAAATTCTTGAATCAAACAAATTAGTTCTTCTGCACGCAATGCTTGCCTTTGCATCCCATTCTGCTCGGAATGCTGTAAGATATCGGTTAAAATCGTGACTATGAACAATTTCTCGGCTTGGAGAATCAAGGTTGCCAAAGATAGAATCCCACACACGAATCCGATTATCCAGTGAAGTAGTAAGTATTTTGCTTCCAGTTAGTGGAGAAAAATATGCAGAACTAACAACACGTTTATGTTCAAGATTATAAAGAGAAGACCCAGCTTCCAAGCAGCGCATATCCCATATCCGAGCCTGTTGGCACCAAAATATTTCACTTGAGTCAAATTACCACCATTAATTTGATGCATATAAAGAAGGAATAGAAGTAGTTTCCTGCAAGGAGCTCTTATGCTATTTATATGAATCAACGAGGAAATCAAGTAACAGATCATATAGACTAATCAAGTAAATGGAACTTACAAAGTGATCATTCCCACAGCTCAAAAGCAGATCTGGTTGAAGAGGATTGCAGTTTAGACCAACAACTTTAGTTCCTTTCTTGTGAATCAAAGTAGGTTTGCTCATTACATTATTGCTCCGTATATCAGCCCTGTACATGTCCACCAAATAAAACCTAATGCAACCATATATAAAACCATAGTGGGATCAAATACATAAACGTGTTCCTATATACAATCTAAGTTTGTCCCACTGAAGGTATGTACTTCCATTATTTCTTCAAAGCAGATTGAGAAATGTGAGAGAAAATGACTTCAAAAATATGGAACAGATATCGGAAGTTAGAATGTGCAGAAGAACTAGACTGGAGAACCTGCTCCCTGATACAGTGTCAAATTCACTGTCTCCAGTCTAGTTCAATATGTAAGGCTTACTAAGTTGAAACCTTATTTGCTCCTTGAATTATTTTCTTATTGTAGAAGCATTTGTTGTGAAGTGATTTTCATAGAGAACTTTTTACTTATAGGCTAGAGCAGGCTTGAAGATAGTTTTCTACAATCAGAGTGAATGCAGGCAGTCAAGTAGCTAGAACTTAGTCGCTTAGGTTATAAATAGTTCTGTAGCCTGAAACTGCTCATCATTTAAGTGAAGTTTTATTGAGAGAAATCTCAAAGGTGGGTTGTGATTCTTCTTCCCTTGAGCAAGGAGGTTTTCCACATTAAAGTATCTTGTTTTATTTATTTCCGCATTAGTTTTACATCAGTAGTTAGCTGAACCAGAATGAAGAACCAGCTCCTTATACTAAAGTCCTTATACTAAAGTTCAGCAAACTGCAACTAAAATTAGGTAAGAATTTAAGAGTAGAAAGTTCGATATGACCCAATTCACCCCGCTATTGAGTCGTGTAGGTGGTTAATTTAACAATCCAGTTCCCAGCCATTTCTCCTCTAATATAGTAAAATAATCAGGATTTACATCATTTTATGCCTACAGCCCAAAGGATAATTAGAGTACACAAAAGTCCGGTTGTATTACTGTGAATAGCTAAAATCATAGTCAGTGATCCCTAATGAAAGTTAGTTTTCAAAAGATGAGTAAACAATCCTTGATAATTTCCACCTGCCCAGACAACCAGGTTAAAATTTTTTGTTACCAATATATGAGATGTACATTAACATAATGCGCACGAAAAAATACCATAAAACCAGTCATTTTGACAGACAAGAAAGAAGATTTCATATCTATCAAAGGTTTTAGTAAAAGAAATTCTAATCTTCAACACTTGCATAATATTCAATAGACCTATCAAATAGTTCAATAGACACTTACATGTAAAGATATCCAAAATTATCAGCAACAAGGACAACACTTTTGTCTGAGTTAACATCCAACCCATAAAGCATCCTCCAACTGCTTGGTCCCTACAAGAAAATCATCCATGACTTATACTCGAATAGAACCATATAACTACTTCATCACAACTGACTTGTTGGTGTCATGTATGTCACTCTCCTTTTTTTTTCTATGCCCAACCAAAAGCGATAGATTTAGTGATGTAATCAGCAAGAACCCAGAAGCTCATTGTTGGTGTTTCTAGAAACACAATGGGCGCATCAAGATGTCATTTACCTTGACCCACAATTGAGGAATACAATTAATAAATTATTAAGCAAACACTCAAGTTTCAAACAATAAACCTGACTGGAAACCAAAGGAGAAAGGTCAGCATGAGAGTAAAAAAGAATCAAACATGTAAATGTGATAGGTTTCCAGTATATAAGCAAGGTTGCAATTTCCTGAATAATCTGTGTCCTTGCTGCTGTAATGTATCTATGGGCACTAAAAGGGGACAGGGGAGTTTAGAAATAAAAAGTGTCCAGCACCGTGTTTACAAGGTAAAAAATATCCCAAGGATCATCAAACCACAATATCTGAAATAACAGGATAATTAATTTAAACAGAACAGCTTGTTTTCAGAAAATCACCTCCCACCCATTTGGATTAAGGTTCATTACTGACAATGAAATCCCAGTCTCTAGGTCAGTACAACTGATTGTTCCGTCAGATGAAGCAGCATATATCGATCCATCATTTGTCGGGTTGAACCTAAACGAATTAAAAACGACTAATTTATTGACTGAGGACATAGAAATGCAGGTGAAATCTAAATGCAGCTGCAGACATTGAAAACAAATCAAAAAATGCAACAAGAGATAAATACTCACTTCATGTTGTTAAGTATACAGTTGTGTATGTTCCCATATACTGTCTTTTCATGTACTTTCCCAAAATCCCAGATTCCAAGTTGGCCTTTCTGAAACATAAAGTAATATAGCATTAACCTACCTTGCAACAGTGAACTCAATTCATAGCCACAGTTTACAGCTAATTTGCAGAGAGATCTTGGACCTTATCACCAGATAAAAGAATGTTGTTATTTGTAGGATGAAACTCCAAGCATGTGACTCGCCTACTGTGGTACCTGATAACTGCACAGTGGACTTGATCTGGGATCACATGTGCTGGCTTGATCTATTAAAGAAACCAAGAAGCAAAATATGAAGCACATTTTCTGAAGGTACACATTGTGTAACTTTACTGTTTGAACAAAATATATTGCACTATAATAGACAAGGAAGGGTAATCCATTAAGCTACAAAATGTTGCAATGAAAATTTACCCTATAAGCATAGACCAAAGTAGAAAATATATTTCGCATACATTGCAAAATACTTTATGTGGCACTATTTAACCTATATATTGCCCTATCCATGAAAAGGTTGTAATATCATCACATCCAAGACTCAAGACATAAAAATATATGAAGACTTGAACAAAAGCTGGAGACATGTTCTCTCTGTTTCATTGTTATGCGGCACTATTTGACTTGGTAGGGATTTCAAAAAAAAATGAAGACTTTTGGAACTTGTGGTCATAAACATGCCATGACATTTATGTTGCTACAAAAGGGGTAAAAGAGGAAGTCTAAATTAAGATTTTCTAAATATAGAAGGTGTCATTCTTTTTGAAAAAGATTAAAAAGGAAAGGGTGCAACATAAAATGGCACAATGGGAGTAATAAAGTAACAAAACCATGTACCAAATTTGACAAAAGTACACTACTGACTACTAGAATATCAATCTAGTATCTGTAGGAACATAGACGCTCAATCTCATTATTTGAGACAATGAAATCCAACATAAGTGTATGGAGTGAAATTGAAACTACTACCTAATTAATTTCATTGAGAAGAACAAGGAAAAAGAAAAATAGTTTCACAGATTGTCCATTTAACCTAGATAGTTATATAGCCCAAAACAGATACAGAAACCTTCTAGTCATACTGTAAAGCTTACAAACTACTATTATCCAAGATCCTCCCACTAATACCAACAAAGTTTGAACACTTATTGGCAAACAATGATATCTCTGAAATCAATGATCTTCATTAGATACTACAAGAGATTAGGTTTGAGACACAACAGCCAAGATGTGATTATATGTCACGATAGCATCTCCAATCATTATGGAATTCTTCCGGACCGCAACAAAAAACTTACAGGAGGAACCCGTGGCTGAAGCTGGCGTTGGAAAACAAATTCCAAAGGATTAGTTGTGTTCTTGCGCGGCGCTGGGACAATCCCATATTCTGTAGCCACTCGGTGGGGGCAAGTCATTGTGGTGTGGCCTTCAACCCCAAAGAAAACACACAAAATAAACAAAACAAAATTTAAGATCTTCGTGTAAAGTATAAAAAGAATCATGAAACAAACTATTATATTCAGGAGATACAGGGTATGCAACAGAATAAATAAGAAAAGGGAAATTAATATAAGACGAGCAGTAGTGATAGTACTTCTACCAGAACTAACTAGAAAATGTTACAACATAAAAATACAAGCTACCTTAGTACGTGTACACAGAGAGTAACTAAAAACTTAGGGGTCATTTGATAGTTGATTTAGATATGAGTTATGCAAGTATTAAATTCTGCATAATAGTTATTAAAGTCTCTCGACGGCGGGAATGGAAAATAATACCATGTTTAGTAGTTGGTTGAAAGGTAAGTTATTCATGTATAAAATTAATACGGTGTTTGATTTGTAACTTAAAAAGGTTACTAGAGAATCCTCATAACTAATGTATGTATTAGTGATAACTGTATAACTCTAACCAGCTATACGGCCCCTTAAAGAGCAATCTATAGAAATATAAATTCAGAAACTACCAGGCATTTTGCAGAGAAAACATGGTTTCATTGGGCAATCAATATAAGTCGCACCCCTGAACCCTGCTTCATGACCAGTTTTCTTGCAGACCTGAAAAAGGCACACTAAAACATGATCAGAAACCCACTGTTAACCACCCAGAAGGAGCGCGAAAGCTGCAAATATGAAAAAAGAAAAGGATATACTTTGCAAAATTTCTTGAGACTAATAGTGATCGGTGTTTTCCCTTTCTTCTTCGACTCCGAAGCCTCTTCCATTGTCTCTTCAGGTAAATCTACAGTAGCTTCTTCATCTGCTTCAAATTCTTCTTCTTCGTCCTCAACATCCTCATCATCCGACGAGCTTTCCTCGGACTCGGTGTCTCTATCGATCACTACTTCAGGAAACGAACTTCTTCTGGTTTGCGGAGGCATTTTGGAGACAGGCGAAATTGATTTGAATTTGGGGGCAGAAAATAGAAATAGAATGGGAGTGGTTAACAACCGACTTAACAAAAATTACTGAGGACATTCGCGAATTTCAATTAACCTATAGCCTATAAGTGTTCGTTTTTCTACCTCTTTTCTCCAAAGGTGTTAGGTTTGGCATGATTTTCTTACCC
>JACEIK010004179.1:71584-86627 GCA_018107945.1 Datura stramonium | reverse complement strand
AACTGTGATGGCATGCCTATCCCAATCCCAATGATAAGTAAGTGAATCCCTCAATTTACCGATTAATTAAGTACATAATGCGCAACTGAGTAATTTCAAATAAAAGTAAGCCTTTAGAACAAAGCATCTCATAGAACTAAGTAAGAAAAACAAAATTCCAATATTAACACCCCAAAATCTGGTGACACGAGTATAAGCCTCTAAGAATCTCAAAAATGAAAAAAATGAAGTAATACCTTGTGTGGGAATATATAAAGACAGAAATCAGTAATAAAATAAGAAGTTTGGAATGCTATAGAACTGCCAAACAGCTACCTCCAAGACATTGAGCGGACTCTAATAATGATGAAGGATTACCTACTACAAGCATCGGGCTTAGAACCTACATAACAAGGTGCAGAAATAGCAAGAATGAGTATGATGAACATGTATACTCAGTATCATCGTTGATTGACCCTTAAATGAAGCGGTGATAAGGGTCAATCCTATACTGCTTCATTAACCCCTCATCATAATAACAACATAAGATATCTCACTTCAAAAGCATAATAATCATTAAAGGCATCATACTAAACAGTTGAAAAAAAAAATCAAATTTTCAAACCAAGTCCAGAGATATCAATGAGTCACATTCAAAAATACTTAATTACCTTCTTAATCAGACCAATACACTAAGGCAATGAAAATACATGAATGCAATAATAACACAATGCATATGACCTGGCCAAAAATATGTATATACCTGCTTCTTATCTCAGATAGTCGAAACCCATAGAGGACTCATAAGGTCTATATAAGAACCTAGTATTGGACAATGATAATGGTATATCCTGAATGTAATACCTTGTACCTACTATACCCTATATACTATGAATATTATGGGCGAGCCTATGCTAGGATATTTATCCTTTGACTTCCTCAATGTCGATATGCATGAGATGCAATATTATCATGACCCAACATAAATGGATCGTGCGGGAACCTATATTGACTCTACTTGATAGAAGAACCCTTACGAAACATTACATCAATTACCCAAAATTTCTCATTTATTTACACTAACCAACAATTAAATCATACAAGCTTCCCAACAACCTTGAATCTCCCAAGATCTAGTCTAGACAGGTACAAGATCTCTAATAGAATACATGACAAAATAAAATAACATAGCTTTTTCAAAGAAGAAGAATATAGAAGTTGATGCTGAGTACTCCACGCCAATCAAGGAACTTGAACCTGCCACAACCTACACCAAAAAGGCATAGCAAGGTAGTATTAGTACACCACACATACTGGTAGGCATCATCGGCCGACTAAGGTTAGTTAACATAATAGCATAATAATCAACATACAATCAACGTTACTAATATCAGCTATTATTTCACTGATGCAACAATTCACTAAATTAATGACTACCTTACTGTCTTTTCAGACTCACCATGGTTCATGCAATTATTCCACAATCCTATTATTAGATCAATCCTTAAATTTAGCTCTCTTTATTTCTGATGTAGAGAAGGCTCAGACTGCTACAACGATTCCGCTGCCGCGACGATGTGTCTGCTGCAACACTATCCCAACAGTCAGTAACCGTTTTTTCCATATCTAGTTCTGTTTTATTTCTCCATATAGTTTTATAGCACATCTACCTCTTTTACCATTTCCCTATGATCAACTAAGCCATCCATTACCATTTATTAACCTACTCAATTACTTACAAAATTTTCAGACTATTCCAAATCTGGTACATTAATTAATAAAGTCCATTCACTGTTTCACAATAATTCGCTCTCTTTTTGTTAAACCTGTCATACTATCTTCAGTAACTCACAAAACTAATTAGAACAAACATATAATCACAAATACAGATTAACTAATTTAAGTACACACAAGAAGTCATGAACACATATCAAGGGAGTCAATTTTTTCCAAATACTAAGGTACATGAGCATACATGTCTCCATACCAAGAAAATACCACAAGATATCATACCTGGATTGTGTAGCCATATGCGGTATTTAACACACGTTTCTCACCTCAAACCCGATTCATGTCAGTATATCCTGTATCACACTTATATACTGATACCTTTCTGTATAATTATCTATTGGTGATATACTGGGCACACGCCTCTGTCACATCACTATACACACATGCTAGAGGTTCTTATGCTTGTCTTTCCAGTCATGACCTGTAGGGGACTCTAGAAATCCATGTAATGTACACCCAGCTGTATGAAACCTTCATCATACTTGTTTGTGTACTAATATTCATACACCTAACCGCATGGTCTTTTAGCCATACCTGTCTGTGTATTCCCTCATACCGCTCACCTGGATACTCACCTCGGGCACGAACCACTCATGTCTCCAACCCTCGTTCAGAGTCTGATCATACTAGCTTGCTTATCCAATTTATTTCCCTTTCTCCCTAGGCCTCACATTCACCACCATATCAATGATATGTCTTTTCATATCATACAATATCTCATGCACACGTTCAATCGATACCAACTGGCCCCTCCATCTCGGAACGCACATCATAGCACAACAACAATAAATAACACACAACTAGAGTTACATATATATATATCAACAAGTATAATCAATTCATAGTTTTGAACCCAATTTAGTATCTAAATATTATAACACCAATTTTGTATCCATAACATTACAAGAAAGTGCAACCTGGCCCGCTCGCTGGTTTGGGCTCCACTGCAGTGGAATTACTGCCGTCACAAATGTCTCACTGTAGTGGTACCATACCCGCTGCAGCGGGACTATTTTGAAGTATCGAAACCAATTATCTTCCTAGTTCCTCCCACCAATTATTTCCTCTCCATCTAGTATCTCATCTCTACCATGCCCACCATAATGGAGGCAACTTCGTATCAAGTTTATTTCAGCAAAAAAATCACCATATCAAGAAATGTTCACAGACTAATAAACATATCATTATTGCACCAACATACATGCCATTATGTAAAGCCTAACCCCTCTAAAATTACGGGCTTAACTCACATTTTGTAATGATCCTAGCCAATTACTCGTTTAGTTATTGCATCCTATAAATAGGATTTCCAAGATTATTCATTCAAGATTACAATTCAGGTAGAGTGACTCTATAATTCTATATACTTGCAAATACATTCAGCAACTACGCTCGAAGATCATTCTACATACGCTCGATTGGATCCCACATACGCCCTCACTCCTACCTTAATTTTATTGCAATCTTTCCCCATAAGTTTTCACATTAGGGGAATTCCCCTATCCCTTTTCTAATTTTTTTCAATCCTAAAATTCTTACTAGTTTCAAATATTTGATAGCAATTCATTAAAGTTTCGACCCTACCCATCAAAAGCATATAACCTATACGCACATATATGTTTATCTAAATAAAGTCTAACAAAAAAGTGAGTACACCATAGCCTACCTGGGTGCCAAAGCTATTATCAAGACGTTCCCAATTGCATGCCTACACCAATTCCTGAGTTCTTACAGAAAAATCCTAGCCATGGAGGATGAACCTCTCCTCCTTGCTTCTCTTCTTGTTGCAAAAGTCTATTTCCTATTTTTTAGCATTTTTATTAAGCCCTTTTTGAGAGAATAGGTTTTTAAAACCTAACTAGAACAGGATTGCAGAATTCTAGTCTGCATCACCCACTGTGGCGGGACCCTTTATCGCTGCAGCGGTTTCATTATGTTGGCGAGAAGCCTGCCGCGATGGACTCTTTCCTAGTCCACTCATTGTGACTTAGCCCATTCAAACTTTTTCATCTTATGCCATTTGTTTTTCAAAAAATTTAAATTTGCCCGCTCTTAGGTGGCCGGGATGCTATAATGGCCTGACGCAGATACCAATTAAAAACTTTTTGTCCTTAAACGGGCCTACAATATAGAGGAGAGTGTTTTTAGTCACCCTATATGGATTCCAACATCGGTCATTATTTACCCCACTTCTAGCTGGCGTCGTGGCTTATCAATTTCTGTGTCTTGATCCCCGGACTAATCATTACAGGACCCCTTTATTACACCTTACACTTACATCTTTCAAACATGGGCCTGACAAATTCTGACAGAATTATAGATCTCTAATTGGGGCTGACCAAGACACGAGCGTCAAATTACATAATTACCCCTCATTTGGGTTTACTGTTACTTATTCCTAGATCGAGTGTCTTAGGTATTCTTGATTTTTGTACTTCTTAGATCGGGTGCTTTTGAAATGATGGGGCCCTATGGTGGAATTTGAACCATCACTATTTTAACTGTCCGCTGCAGCGAGTGTGTTTCCCGCTATAACGGTTTCACCATAGTGGAAAAATGGTCTGCCACAGTGGACCATGGGATCAGTTAAAGGGGAAAAAGGGATGGTTTGAGTTCATTCTCTACTTTTTCTTACTCAACATTACACAAATCCTCTCATTCACCCCCACGATTCTCCTCATTTTTCAGGTAATTCTCTCCCTTATGGCTTCTTTACTTCACTTGCTAATGAGTACTAGCGATATATTGCCTAGTTGCCTCGTGTTTAGGTAGTTATAGGGGTGATATGGGTAGTTTTATTTTTTAAATTTATAGGCTAGATTGTCAAAGAATGCTGCTTGCATTTATGTTCTCAAGTGATCTCTACTATTCTCTGCATGATTTTGGCTTTTTTCATGTTGTTGTGGGGTCGAAAATGAGGGGGGGTTTGCTACTTCCTTGGAGCTTTGGGGCTTGAATCCGTACACTATTAGGGAGGGTAATGGTTATTAGGGCTTGGGTAAGTCCTCCCCTTGCCCGATATGTAGTTTACTTGAAGGAATTCGGAGGTTGAAATTTCGACTGCCATTGATGGGGATTGGAGGTCTAGAGAAGATGATGTTTTCTACAGGGACACTATAATTTCTGCAACACTATCGTCATAGTGGACTTACCTCTGCTATGGTGAACTCACTACGGCGGACATGTGACTGCTACAACTGTTCACTTGGGCAGTGACTCCATTTTAAATTCTATTTTCCTCTGCCTTTCTTTTTCTTAGTCCTTCCATTCATTCTCTAATGCTCAATATTAATGTAGTTTTGTTACTATGGCTTCCTATAGAAGCAACATTCACACTAAAGACTACATTCATTTCGTGAATGATCAGTTTCAATTTCGGCACAATGAGCAGGATGCGAAGGATCTACTTCATGAGAAGGGGTTCGTCATGTAGGACGTAGAGGAGAAAGCGCCCAAGTTTTATGCTCTTCTCCAAGAGATAGGCTGGGGCTCATTAGTGGAGGACCCGGGTAAGGTCAACGAGTCTTAGGTTAGGGAGTTCTATGGCAACCTCCCAACCATGGTATGGAACCATAGGGAGCCGGTGGCCATTAGGGGAAGGAAAAATCTTCTCACTCCTACTGCATTAACGAGGTGCTGGGTCTGCCCAACCCCTCGAAGAAGGAGTTGAAAGCCTAAGATATGGATGAAAATGGACAGTGGTTGGTGGATACCATGGTGATGGAGGAGTGGACGGCCTTAACAAATTGGGGTATTACTAGGAAGGGTATCTAGAGCACTCATTTCACTGTGGAGGCCAGGAGGTGGGCCAATTTTGTGTCTCAGAGGGTCTGCCCATCCTCTAAGGTTACAGACGTGGCCTATACCCCTGCTCTTGTGGTGGAATGTGTATTGAGTGTGGTAAGGGTGAATGTGGGAGCTCAGATTCTGGAGGAGTGGAGGTACTTCTCAACTAACCCCATTACCGACCTGCCTTTCCCTTCTCTTATTACCAGGATTTTCAAATGGGCTAGAGTGCACCAAGAGTCCAGGGACCTCATCGTTGGCTATGACAAGCCTTTTGATCCTCTGAGGGTGAAGGGATCTCTGGAGAGAGGCAGGAAGAAGAGGAAGTCCACCTCAGCTGAGGGTGACGGTGGGGATAGCATTTCCAGGCTTGCAGGACCGTTTGAGCGGATAGAGGTCGAGATGGCTATCATGCAGGAGCTACTGGAGGGTTGCCCGGGCCTCCTTCCCCCAACAAACTCTCCATTAGTACACCCTCCAGTGCAGTAGCTGCCAATCTAGGGGAGATACAGGGGGCGATTATCGCTCTAGCCCAGGCCCATGTTGAGCTCCGAGAGGACTTGGAGCGAGAGAGGATGAAGTGGCCTTCTCACGACAAACTGCGTGTCTGCATGTGGAAGGGGATTAAGAAGATCCTGAAGAATCTTGATCCCAAAGCCAGGACACCTCAGGTGACCAGGCAGAACCACCCCGAGTTCTCCTTCCTTAGCGGATTTGAGGAGGGAGCAGACAAGGATGCTAGCAGTGCAACAATGAGGCCTCCATCTAGATGGTGTTCTTCCTCCTCCCCTACTGCTTTGCTTTTATTACTGTTTTGGGTAGCCCTGTTTTAGGGCTTGTAAGACAATTCTAATTTCTTTCTTGTTTTGGAATGTTGGTTTATAGATGCCCATTTTTCATCCTCAGAAATTCATCGGGGTTTTGGCCTTTTTTATGATATCACAGTTGCTTTCTTATATTCATATTGCTTGAATGGTTTGTCTCTTAATGCTTGTAGTTTCTATTCGAAATAGGGAAACTAGGAATTCCTGGAATCTAGCATTCTGCCTAGTCATGTACGCTGAAGTGATTGTTCTACCACCACAGCAGATCCGCTGCAGCAGTACATCTCTCGCTGGTAGCGAGTCTACTACAGCGAGACAGCCTTCGCTGCAGTGAAACTCGCTAAGCCAAATACCTGCATGGTTCTTATCCCTTTGGTCAACTCTAGTCAGTCCTACCCACCAAATTTATTGTGTATTTTCAATAGTCCCGCATGGTTAGATATCATTAGTCCTCTCGAGATACCAATTGGAATCTTCCAGATACAAATTGGACTCAACCCAGGAGGTCAACATACTCGGACAATATGATAGGAAAGAATTAAAGAAAAAACTTCCTAGATGCCTAATAGCTTCCTGAAGATTAGATGTGGATGTGTCACGCCCCGAGACTATACCCTGGATGTAACACGGTACTTGAAGTCACAAGTGACCCTAAGTCGATCCTTGATCTATCATACACTGGTATTTTGAGTATACATGCACAATAGAACTTTGAAACAATATCATAAAGCATTTATGAAAAACAAGTCTGAGAACATAAAGTTCAAAACACTTGAATAATACTGATAAATCTGAAAATCATGTCTGTCTGAAAGCCATCTAATAGAAGAGTTGCCGGGACAAGCCCCCAGCTAACTCTAAGTCTAACTAAAACTAATAAATGACTGAAAGAAATAATGCCCTTTGGATGACGAGGACTCACACTTCACTGCTGAGGTGGAGAATCTGAACTGGGGCAACTAATGGTGCTGAGTCTGAGAACCTGCAGCTGTATCATGAAACGATAAAACATAAAAGTATGCGTCAGTACTTTGAATGTACAGAGTAAGTGGTAAAAACATAATTGAATATAAAGTTTGAACTGAAATGACACATAATGACCAACAGGTAAGCTGAACTAAACTACTGATGAAATCTAAAATAGTCAAGAGGCCCTGTCTGATGGTCGAGGACGTTCCCTAAGTCGGAAACACTGAATCTGAGATACTGTACTGAATTGAGTTAAATTGATAGAACTAGAACCGAAATGAACTACTTATTCTGAAACTGGACTGGACTGACTAGTGGGAGAGTCTATAACCGATATATAACCATGTGAGCTAGACGTGGAGTCCGATGTATACACCCCACCAGTAGGACCCAATATACCTTGCCAGGGTATAAAGACATTAACTGAGTGATCACAAAAGTCTGGGGCCAATAAGGCCAAGTAATACTGTAACCTACGCTGGCAACGTAGTTCTAGGAATCTGGATGCGCTGGAACCCCGACCCGCTCGGTGCTAAGTTCTACTCTCACTAGAAAACCTAAACTGAACTACTAAGCCGATAACTCGAAACTGGGGTCCAAGACTAGTCAGGGTCGTATAATTGCATGTGCCCTGAGAGTCTTATTAGACCAGATTCTGAAACTTGGTTCTAGATTGGTCAGAGTTACTTGTATGGAAGCGTCATAACCGTCTATGAACAAGTTGTAACTAAACTGGGGTCCTGGGGATGGTCAGAGCTATATAATAGAATATCATGACTGCCTAATGGACCAAAAACTAAAATCTGAGTCTGATTCTGATAATTGAGAGACACTACTGACACCTCAAAATAAGATTGAAGTCAAACTAATCAGTTGACAATTTTCTGAAAGATTCTCAAGAGACTCAATGTTCTAACTGATCTAAACTGCTAGCAGCTAATAGAGAACTCAACTTATCCCAACAATACGAGAATTTCATAATATGGAAACAATTTAAGAATTAAAGATATCTCATCCAACAAGGATAAAATTATTCTTGTCAGTGAAATAATTGCTCAACAAATATATAGTAAGAATTTTTAGGAAATTCATCCCAAAACATTCTTCATTCACTAGATGCAATTTAATCAGCAAAATCATTACCTGAATGTTAGGGCTTATATTCACCTTTTTGTACGAACATTGACAATTTAATTAGGAACTGATGTAGATAATATGAACAACCAACAGGGATATTATTCCAGGAGAAATTAACAAAAATTAACATGTAATTCATTCGTATTCGAAAGCTCAGGGCTAACACTGATAAGGGAGTTATGGTAGGATTTTGGGGGACACAAGGGAAGGACAATTCCCTTGTTGAATTTCCACATACCTGACTAATATCCTCCCGGAGAATAGAACTTGAACTGCTGCAATGGAGGACAACCCTAAGCTTGTTTGAGAGTTTTCTTGAGGAACTCTTTGATAGCTTTCTGAGAATAAACGTGAAAATGAGGGGAGGAACCGTCCCAACCCTCTAATAAGTCTGAATTTACGTTAATAATGATGTGGTTTAGAGCTTAGGAGAATAGGAAATTACTAAATAGCCCTTAGAAATTCGCTGGAAAAAACTATCAGGTGTCCCTAACGGGTTGTGGTGACTGACCACGACTCGTGGTCACTCCCTTCAGGTACACTGCCTGGGATCCTCAGTAGGTCATCACGAGGGACGTAGTGACCACGACTCGTTGTCACCATTCGTGGACCACAGTGGTTCACTGCTGAAGATTTAACTCTAGACTAGGTAACGAGTCGTTGCCACATGTCACGACTCATTTCACCCACTCTTCAAGTACACTAGTCCACTCAAAATATTCCCAACTTATACCTGACAACGAGTGACTTAACGGGTCGTGGTTAGTGACCACGACTCATGACGTCCCTTGTTAGGTACACTGCCACCCTCCTTTATATTATCCAGCCTTCTCCTCACGGCTCACCTAGCGAGTCGTGAGGTTGCTTAACGAGTCGTCAGGTGGGCCTTCCTGCAATATTTCTGCAGTTTTTCAACTTTTCTGATTTAAGTCTCGAAATTAGATTTATAGTTTTTGGGGCATTACAATATCTCCCCCTTGTAAACATTCATCCTCGAATGTTAGAAAACACACAGGAAGCACAAAAATAGCAATCAAAATTTCCAACTACTACTCATTTGACTTCAAAACTACCGGAATGACTACCTCTATTTCAAAATACATAACTGAACTGGATTTACTTATCATACATACATTCAAAAACATAAAAGAGACTTGAAAATCTAAACTGTGTCATGAAAACTAAGTTGAGTTCTAGGGTCAAAACTAATATCTCAAGATGTGTTGGAGCCGGTAGGGAAAAAGTGTGGGTATTTGGCCATCATATCTGCTTTGGCCTCCCACGTAGCTCCCTCAACCTGCTGATTTCTCCATAAGACATTGACAGAAGCTATTTCCATGTTCCTCAGCTTACGCACCTGACGGTCAAGGATCTGAACTGGTACTTCTTCATATGAGAGACTATCTTTTATTCCTATGCTGTCCAATTGCACAATTAAGGTTGGATCTCCGCTGCACTTCTTTAAAAGTGACACATGGAAAACTGGATGTACAACTGCTAGTTCTGAAGGTAACTCTAGTTCATAAGACACATTGCCGATACGCCTCAAAATTCTATAAGGTACCATATACCTCGGACTGAGCTTCCCCTTCTTTCCAAACCTTATCACCCCTTTCATGGGCAAAATTTTCAGGTATACCCAGTCATCAATTGCAAACTCCAACTCTCTTCTTCGCACATCGGCATAATATTTCTGGCGACTCTAAGATGTTTTCAACCTTTCTCGGATGAGCTGAACTTTCTACATTGCCTCATGAACCGAGTCTGGCCCTATCAAGGTAGCTTCACCAACTTCAAACCACCCTAGAGGAGATATACACCTTCTACCATACAATTCTTTAAATGGGGCCATCTAGATGCTAGAATGGTAGCTGTTGTTGTACACAAACTCGATAAGAGGCAGATGGTAATCCCAATTACCCTTAAAATTGATCGTGCACGCTCTTAGCATATCTTCTAGGGTCTGAATAGTCCGCTCAGCTTGCCCATCTTCTACGGGTGAAAAGTTGTACTAGCTTGACCTGAGTGCCAAGTCCCTTCTGAAAATACTTCCAGAAATGGGAGGTGAACTGGGTACCCCTATATGAAATAATAGCCAATGGCACCCCATAAAGTCTGAAAAGCTCTCGGATATAAAGTTTAGCATAGTCCTCAGCTGAATCTGTGGTTTTGATTGGGAGGAAATGTGATGACTTAGTCATCCGGTCTACTACTACCCAGATTGAGTCATGCTGCCGACGAGTCTGAGGTAGACCCGTAATGAAGTCCATGTTTACTTCTTCACACTTCCATGTGGGTATGCTGATATCCTGTGTAATACCTCCTAGTCTCTGGTGCTCTACCTTAACTTGCTGGCAGTTTGGGCACTTAGCTACAAATTCAGCAATATCTCTCTTCATGCCATTCCACCAGTAAATATCCCGCAAATCGCGGTACATTTTGGTAGCACCGGGGTGAATGGTGTATCTCGAGCTGTGTGCCTCAGCCAGTATCTTCTGTCTCAACTCACCAACATCCGACACGCACAACCTGCCCTGGTAACGAAGCACCCCATCTCCCCCTCGGGAGAAAGCCTCAACCTCCTTTCTGAGAACTGCTTCTTTAAGTTTAAGTAGAACTAGATCTTCATCTTGTATGGACTTAACTTCTACTACCAAGGATGAATACGACCCTCTTTTCATTACCACACTACCTTCAGCTGAATCCACCAACTGCACCCCTAACCGGGCTAGCCTGTGAACTTCTTTCGCTAGCTCCCTCTTGCCTTCCTCAATATGAGCTACACTTCCCATAGACCACCTGCTTAGGGCGTCTGCCACCACATTGGCTTTTCTTGGGTGATACAGTACACTCATGTCATAGTCTTTCAGGAGCTCTAACCACCTTCTCTGTCGGAGGTTTAGGTCCTTCTGGATGAAAACGTACTGAAGACTCTTGTGATATGTAAATACATCTACGTGAACTCCATATAAGTAATGCCTCCACATTTTTAGTGCAAACACCACTGTTGCCAACTCCAAGACATGAGTTGGATAATTCTTCTCATGAACTTTGAGTTGTCTGGAGGCGTAGGCTATCACTTTGTCCCGCTGTATCAGAACGCAACCGAGTCCAACTCTGGAAGCATCACAATAAACAACCAACCCATCTGTTCCTTCTGGCAGGGTCCAAACTGGAGCGGTAGTGAGTTGAGTCTTCAACTCCTGTAAACTCTTCTCACACTCATCTGACCAATGAAATTTCACCTTCTTCGAGTTAACTTAGTCAGAGCGGAGGCTATAGAAGAGAAACCCTCCACAAACCATCGGTAGTAACCCGCTAAGCCCAGGAAACTCCTGATTTCAGTAGGAGAGGTAGGTCTGGGCCAATCTTTTACTGCTGCTATCTTATGAGGGTCTACTCGTATTCCTTCGCCTGAAACCACATGACCTAAGAAAGTACAGACCTCAACAAGAATTCACACTTACTAAATTTGGCAAACAACTGGCGGTCTCTGAGGGTCTGTAATTCTAACCTTAGGTGATTGGCATGCTCTTCCTCATTTCTGGAGTACACCAGAATATCGTCGATAAATACAATGACGAACATATCTAGGTACTGCTTGAAGACTCTGTTCATCAGGTCCGGTCCATAAAGGCTGCAGGGCGTTTGTGACTCCAAAGGACATCACCACAAATTCGTAATGACCATATTGAGTTCTAAATGCTGTTTTTGGTATGTCACACTCTCTGACCCTTAACTGATGGTATCCTGACCTAAGATCAATCTTGGAGAAACAATTGGATCCCTAAAGCTGGTCGAATAGGTCATCAATTCTAGGTAGGGGATATCTTTTCTTGACTGTGACTTTGTTCAGCTGACGGTAATCTATGCACATTCTGAGGGTACCGTCTTTCTTACGCATGAATAGCACTAGAGCACCCCAGGGAGAGATGCAGGGTCTGATAAAACCTTTGTCAAGAAGATCTTTTAGCTGCTCCTTCAACTCCTTAAGCTCAAGTGGAGCCATTCTGTAAGGAGGGATGGAGATGGACTGAGTATTTGGGAGGAGATCTATTCCGAAGTCTATTTCCCATTCAGGGGGAAGTTTGGAAAAATCCTCAGGAAAAACATCTAGGAACTCATTGACTATCGGAACTGACTAGATGGTTAGGGTATCAGAGTTGGAATCCTTGACCCAAACTAGATGATATAGAAATCCTCTGTAAATGAGTTTCTGGGCCTTAAGGTAGGAAATAAACTTACCCTTAGGCGCTAAACTATTGCCCGTCCATTCTATTACTGGCTCATTAGAAAACTGGAACTTGACAACTCTAGTTCTGCAATCAAATGAGGAATAGCAGGAGTGTAACCAATCCATGCCGAGAATAAGGTCAAAGTCGACCATTTCTAGCTCTACGAGATCATCTTGAATTACTTTGTTCAGGACTAAGACTGGGCAATTTCTATACACCCAACTGGCTCTAATTGACTCGCTAACTGGTGCGAAGACTGAGAATGGTTCTTAGAGGACCTCTAGACTTATATTGAACTAAACCGCTATATAAGGAGTCACAAAAGAAAGAGTAGCTCCTGGATCTAATAGGGCATATATGTCTAGATGGAAGAGACGTAACCTACCAATAACTACGTCAGGTGAGCTTTCCTGATCCTAATGGGAAGATAGATCATAGAAATGATTTTGGCACTGACCGTCATCTGTACCTGATGTGTTAGCCTGCTAGGCTGGTTGACCTGCTAGAGCTGATGATGTGGTAGATTGTGATCTCCCTCGCCTGCTGACGGCCACTCCCTAAGCCTGTGTCCAAGTTGTCCACACCCAAAGTAGCCCTCTCGTCCCTGAAGGCATTCTCTTGGGTGATTCCTACCACACTTGGGACAAGATGGATACTTGTTCTTGGTATTTTGAGCCTGAGACTGAGTTCCAGATGACCCGCCCCTCCGATCCTGGCGAGACTGAAAAGTTAGGGCACTGGCCGAACTAGGTGCTGGGGCTCTCTGCTGCTGTTGCTGCTAGGGTTGTTTCTGTGGGCGGCTACTACCGCTAGACCTCTGATGGCAAAAATATGTCTTGCCAGTCCTTGGTCATTTGTTCTTACATTTTATATCTTTCAGCTTTTCAGCCTCAATCTGCTGAGCATACACAATTAAGCTAGAGAGGTCTATATCCTTGATTAGCATTGCCGTCTTGCACTCTTTGAGGACCAGATTAGGTACTCCATTTATGAACTTCAACATGCGAGCCCTTGGCTCGACTACCATCTCCGGAGCATACTTTGATAGTCTGGTGAACTCTAGAGCATATTCTTCCACTATTCTATTGCCCTGACGCAAATTCATAAATTCCACCATCTTAGCCTCCCTCAACTCCCGAGGGAAAAACCTGTCCAGGAAAGCTGTGTGGAATTCTTCCCACTCCACTGGTCCTGCTTCCATTGGCCATCCTTCCTTCCACTGGTCATGCCAGACTTGGGCTACTCCTTTCAGTTGGTAGGAGCTAAATCAACACTTTCAGAGGAACTGACACCCATAATTCGGGTGATCTTTCTAATCTCATCTACAAACCCTTGTGGGTCCTCTCCCACCTTCGTTCCATAAAAATCTAGAGGGTTCATGCGGTTACAATCCCTCACCCGAGCAGCAACTGTAGATCCATTTGTGGCTACTGGAACACCTGCTGGTTCACCTGATTGGTGACTGTTCGAGCCAACAGTTGAATGGCCACCCTGAATTCAGCGATGGATATGGAATCATCCCGAGGAGCTACCGAGGCTGATGGGGTAGATCTATTGACATTAGCAGCCCTTTTTCCATTATCACATCTGGGAGGCATGGTTCACTGAAACAAAACAGAGCACGAATTAGAAGGGTATTTCTGGAATTGAACTTTAACACACGATAAAGAATATGAACAAAAGAGAGTTTTGCTAATAATATCTCGTAACCTCCTCGTCAAAAGTGTGGCGTGCTTCATACCCATGAAAATGACTCGACTCGATGCGTCTTTCAGACATTCTGAGGATACTCTAAACCTAGTGCTCTGATACAAAGTTTGTCATGCCCCGAGACTATACCCTGGATGTAACACGGTACTTGAAGTCACAAGTGACCCTAAGTCAACCCTTGATCTATCATACACTGGTATTCTGAGTAAACATGTACAACAGAAATTTGAAACAATATCATAAAATATTTATGAAAAATAAGTCTGAGAACATAAAGTTCAAAACACTTGAATAACCCTAATAAATCTGAAAATCATGTCTGTCTAAAATCCATCTAATAGAGGATTTGTTGGGACAAGCCCCCGACTAACTCTAAATCTAACTGAAACTAATAAATGACTGAAAGAAATAATGCCCTCGGATGATGAGGACTCACACTTCACTGCTGAGGTGGAGAATTTGAACTGCGGCAACTAACAATACTAAGTCTAAGAACCTGCAGCTGTATCATAAAATGATACAACATAAAAGTATGCGTCAGTACTTTGAATGTACTGAGTAAGTGGGAGAAACATAACTGAATATAAAGTCTGAACTGAAATGACACGCAAT